>VMDR010007338.1:0-41078 GCA_007922815.1 Macrotus californicus | reverse complement strand
ATTTTAATTTTCTTGAATTTGTTGAGGCTTGTTTTGTGTCCTATCATGTGTTGTATCTTTGAAAATCTTCCATGTGCATTTGAAAAGAACGTGTATTTTGCTTCTTTTGGATGAAAGGCTCTATATATATCAGTTGAGTCCATTTCATCTAGGGCTTTGTTCAATACCACTATATCTTTGTTGATATTTTGCTTGGAAGATCTATCCAATTTTGACAGTGGGGTGTTAAAATCTCCTACTATAATTGTGGTTCTGTTATTATCTTTCTTGAAGTCCTCCAAGGTTTTCTTTATATATTTGGGTGCTCCTATGTTGGGTGCATATATGTTTATAATGTTTATTTCTTCTTGGTGGATTGTTCCCTTGAGTATTATGAAGTGACCTTCTGGGTCTCTTTTTATGGCTTTTCTTTTGAAGTCTATTTTATCTGATATGAGTATTGCTTCCCTGGATTTTTTTCCTTTCTGTTTGCTTGCAATATTTGTTTCCAGCCCTTCACCTTCAGTCTGTGTAGGTCTTTTGTTCTGAAGTGGGTCTCTTGTAGGCAGCATATGTGTGGGTCATGTTTTCTTATCCACCCAGCTATTCTGTGTCTTTTGATTGGGGCACTTAATCCATTTACATTTAAGGATATTATTGATAGGTACTTATTCATTGCCATTTTTTTGTACCGGTGTTCCTCTCTCTTTCACTGTTTTCCTTCCTGTTCTTAAAGCAGACCCTTTAACATCTCTTGCAGAGCTGGTTTGGAGGTGGTATATTCTTTGAGGTTTCTT
This sequence comes from Macrotus californicus, assembly GCA_007922815.1. Classification (NCBI taxonomy): domain Eukaryota; kingdom Metazoa; phylum Chordata; class Mammalia; order Chiroptera; family Phyllostomidae; genus Macrotus; species Macrotus californicus. Next base: position 40,302 of record VMDR010007338.1, on the reverse strand, counting down.
TTGTCTGAGCTCTTTATTTGGCCTTCCATTTTAATTGAGAGCCTTGCTGGATAGAGAAGTCTTCGTTGCAAGCCTCTGGTTCTCATTACTTGGAATATTTCTTGACATTCCCTTCTGGCTTGAAGTGTTTCCATTGAGAAGTCAGCTGCTCATCTTATCGGGGGGGGGGTCCCCTTGTATGTTACTTCCTGTTTTCCCCTTGCTGCCTTCAAGATTCTCTGTTTGTCTTGGAATTTTGCCATTTTAATTATGATGTGTCTTGACGTGGGCCTCCTTGGTTTCCTCTTGGCTGGGACTCCCTGTGTTTTCTGGATTTGTGTGACTTTTTCTCCAAAGGGAGAATATTAAAAGCAGCAAGGGAAAAACAGTTAGTTACCTCAAAGGGAGCTACCATAAGAATGTCAGCTGATTTCTCTACAGAAACTTTACAGGTCAGAATGGACTGGCAAGAAATATTCAAAATGATGAACAGCAAGGAGATAAAATGAAGATTACCCTACACAATAAGTTATCATTTAGAATTGAAGGACATCTAAAGAGGTTCTCAGACAAGAAAAAGCTAAAGGAGTTCATCACCACTAAACCAGTATTACAATAAATGTTAAAGGGTCTTCTTGAAGAAGAAGAGGGGGAAAAATAACACATATGAATAATAAAATGGCAATAAATACATATCTATCAACAATCTAATCTAAAAAACTAAATAAATGAACAAACGTAAAGAAACAGACTCATAAATACAGAGAACATTTTGATGGTTGCCAGATGGGAGATGGATTGGAGAGGATGGATAAAAAGGTGAATGTAATTGAAAAATAAAAATATCATATAAAAATTACCAATGGCATATTTCAGAGGACTAAAACAAGTAATCCCAAAATTTATATGGAACAACTAGAGACCCCAAATTGCCTCAGTAATCTTGAAAAGAGGAACAAAGTTGGAGGTGTTACACTACCTGTTATCAAACTATACATGGCCATAGTAACCAACAAAGCATTGTACTGGCATAAAGAAAGATATATCAATGGAAAATAATAGAGAACCCAGAAATAAATGCTATATGTTCACTTAATTTATGACTAAGAAGGCAAGAATATACAATGGGGATAAAGTTTTTTCAGTAAATAGTGTTGTGAAAACTAGACAGATACATGCAAAAAATTAAACTAGACCACCTCCTTATGTTATATACAAAAATAAATAAAAATGTATTAAAGACTTAAATATAAGACCAAAACAATAAAAATAGTAGAAGTAACCATAGGCATAGACTCTCTGACCTTGAGCTTTTATTATTTTTCTTGCAAATATCTCCTTGAACAAGGGAAACAGAAAAAAGTGAAAAACAAATGGGACTATGCCAAACTAAAAGTTTTTTCAAAGTAAAGAAAACCATCAACAAAACAAAAAGAGAACCTACAGAATAGAGGATATTTGTCAATGATTCATTCTGTAAGGGGATATCATCCAAAATTTATAAAGAACTCATACCACTTAACACACCAGAAACAAACAATTCAATTTAAAAAATGGGCAGATAGGTCTTCCAGTCAAGATGGCAGAGTAGGCAGACATGGCACACCTCTTTGCACAACCAATTCAAAATTACAACTAAAATATAGAACAACCATCACTCAGAATAATCAGAAATGGAGTTGAATGGAAGTCTTGACAACTATAGAATTAAAGAAACTACATCCATCCAGACTGGTAGGAGGGAGGCAGACATGGAACAGACTGGTCCCTCACCCATGTGTCATGATTTAAAATTCAGGAGGGATATCTCAGGAGTGAGGAGTCCCAGCCCCATACCAGGACCTACAGCTCAGGGTTTCGGTGCCAGGAAGTTAAGACCCCACAACTTCTGTCTATAACAATCAGTGGGGATTGAGTTGGTGGAAGAAACTTCTGGAGCCCTAAGCAGTTCCTCTTAAAGGACCCAACACAGACTCACCTGCTCAGACTCACTCCCTCTGAGTTCTAGCACTAGGGTAGCAGCTTGAAAGGTATCAGTGGTACACAGGGAGAAACTGAGTGTCTTGTATCAAGGCAAGCAGAGGCCATTGTCCCTTTCCTAAACCCTCCACCACAGAGGAGGCAAGCTTGTGCCATATCAGAGACTCCATCAAATTGGCTAACACTGTTTGGCCTGCCTTGAAGATCCCCAGAGACTCTGCCCTACCCAACTTACAGGTCCACCCAAGCTGCTTTATCATATGAATGGCAGGTCTTGGCTCATGATTCACAACTTCCTAAATCCTCTCCGACAAGCAACAGTTGGCCTCAGTGAGCCCCAGGCCCAGCACTAGCAGCAGCCAGCCTAGATTCACAGCTTGGCTTTACCTGGGAATCTCCAAGCCCAGCACAAGTAACAGCCATCTCAGATTGCTTTATAGTTCATTCAGGGTGGCCCCAGACAAAACACAGGCAGGGAATGACCTTGGCCTGGAAACCCTAGGTCAGTTCACCCAGTGGACAGCTACAGACAACATCGGAGCACCACCGCCTTGCCCCTACACAGCTGATCCTCCACAGAGAGTGGAGGTTGGTGGTCAGTGGTCACAGCCAATCCTTGGAGCTGAGTGGCCTGGGTAAATCCCTTGATCTGCCAACAGAAGATGAGATAAATTCTATTGATCTGTCAACAGCAACCAAGAGTCAACTAGAAGGGGAGGGTGTACTCAGCCCACATGAAGGGTGCACCTTTAGTACCCAGCTTGGGTGATAGGGGAGGCTGTGCCATTGGACCCTACAGGACACCTACTCATTAGACCATACTACCAAGACGCGGAGTCAAAGCAACTCTATCTAATACATAGAGAGAAACACAGAGAGGCTGCCAAAATGGGGAGACAAAGAAACATGGCCCAAATGAAAGAACAGATCAAAACTCCAGAAAAAGAGCTAAATGAAATGGAAATAAGCACTCTCTCAGATGCAGAGTTCAAAACACTGGTTATAAGGATGCTCAAGAAAATTAATGAGGGCCTCAACAGCATAAAAAAGACCCAGTGAGAAATGAAGAATACACTAATTGAAGTAAAGAAAAAATTTACAGGAATTACAGTCGAGTGGATGAAGCTGAGAATCAAATCAATGATTTGGAACATAAGGAAGCAAAAAAACAACCAAACAGAACAAGAAGAAGAAAAAACAATAAAAAAAATGAGGATAGTATAAGTAGTTTCTCAGACAACTTCAAGAGATCCAATATTCCCATCATAGGGGTGCCAGAAGGAGAAGAGAAGGAGCAAGAAATTGGAAATCTGTTTGGAAAAATAATGAAAAAAAAACTTCCCTAATTTAGTGAAGGAAATAGACATGCAAGTCCAGGAATCACAGAGAGTCCCAAACAAGATGGATACAAAGAGGCCTATTCCAAGACACATCATAATTAAAATGTCAAAGGTAAAGATAAAGAGAATCTTAAAAGCAGCAAGAGAAAAGAAGTTAGTTACCTACAGGGAGTTCCCATAAGACTGTCAACTGATTTCTCATAAGAAACTTTGCAGGCTATAAGGGATTGCCAAGAAATATTCAAAGTCAGGAAAAGCAGGGACCTATAGCCAAGATTACTCTACCCAGCAAAGATATCAACTAGAATCAAAGAGCAGATAAACAGCTTCTCAGGCAAGAAAAAACTAAGGGAGTTCATCATCACCAAACTATTATGATATGAAATGTTAAAGGGAATTATTTAATAAAAGGAGATCAAAACTATGAACAATAAAATGGTAAAATATATAAATCTATCAACAATTGAATCTAAAAAACAAACTAAGCAAATAAGAGGAACAGAGAAAGAATCATGGATACAGACAGTGTTTTGATGATTGCCAAATTGGAGGGAGGTGTAGGAGAATGTGTGAAGAGGTGAGGGGATTAATAAGTACAAATAGGTAGTTACAGAAATGTCATGGGAATGCAAAGTACAGTAGAGGAAGTGGGATAGCCAAAGATCTTATACATATGTCCCATGGGCATAAACAATGGCGGGCGTATTGTCTAAGGGAGTGGAGAGTGCAGGGTGGAGGGGTGGAAAGGGGGAAAAATTGGGACAACTGTAATAGCATAATTAATAAAATATAATTTAAAAAAATAAACAGAGAACCTGAATAAACATTTCTCTAAAGAGGACATACAGATCACCAGTACACATGTAAAAAGATGCTCAATGTCACTAATCATCAGGGAAATGTAAATTAAAATGTAAAATGTAAAATAATGAGATATCACTTCATTCCTGTCAGAATGGGTATTATCAATAAGTCAACAAGGAATTGTTGGCAAGGATGAGGAGAATAGTACGGCCACTACGGAAATGGTATGGAGGTTTCCTCAAAAAAATTAAAAATAGAACTATCTGTGATCCAGCAATTCCATTTCTGGGTAGTTAGCGAAGAAATCCGAAACACTAATTTGAAAATATACATGCATCCCATGTTCATTCATTATTAATAATAGCCAAGATATGGAAGCAACCCAAATACCCATCAATGGACAACTGGATAAAGATAAGGGTTGTCAAGGAACATGTATAAAGGACCCATGGACAAATCCAAAGGGGGTTAGGATTGAGGGTGGGAGGTTGGGGTGAGTGGGTGAAGGAGAGTGATGAGGGGAAAATGGAGACAATTGTATTTCAACAACAATAAAAAAGATGTGTTACATATATACAATGAAATATTGGCCATAAAAATAATGAAATCTTACCATTTGCAACAACATGAATGGACTTGGAGATTATTTTGCAGAGTGAAATAACTCAGACAGGGAAAGACAAATGCCACATTATTTCACTTATATGTGGAATCTAAAAAACAAAATAAGTGAACAAACAAAACAGAAACAGACTTATTGATACAAAAAACAAACTGATGGTTGCCACATGGGAGGAGGGTGGGGGGCTGGGTGAAAAAGGTGAAGAGATTAAGAAGTACAAATTGGCAGTTACAAAATGGTCACTGGGATATAAGTACAACATAGGGAATACTGTCAATTATATTATAATTACTATGTATGGTGCCAGGTAGATTCTTGACTTATCGAGGAGATCACTTTGTAAGTTATATATATAACTCTTTAACCATTACATAATATACGTGAATCCAAAATAATATGAAATGTCAACTGTAATTGAGAAATATATTTTAAAAAAGAAGAGCAATCATTTAAAAATGTTAAGCCATCTTTCTTTGCTAAAAATTTCCAATGGCTTCCCAATGAACAATTTCTTTGTGATAGCCTAAAGATCCTTGGCCTCTATTAGCTCTCTGGCCACACTGACTAGTCTCCACTTCGCTCACTCTGTTCCTCTTATACTGGCCTTTCTGATTCTGGAATCCTCTGGGCAGGCTCCCACTTCAGGACCTGTGCCCTTGCTGGTCCCTCTGTCCAGAAGTTTCTACCCAGATATTTACATGGCTAGATGCTTTACATCCTTCAAGTCTTTTTTCAAATGCCACTCTCAGTTTGGTTTCCTTCCAAGCAAACCCAGAGACAAAGACTTTGGTGCAGGTAGTGAAAACAGAAAGCTGGCATCATTTGCTATTGTGGTGTATTTGCTGAGCAGGCCTATGACCTTGTTAAACATGACTGCTCTTTTATTCTTCTGGGCTTATTTCCCCAGGACTGGAGAAGCAAGAACAAAATGTGACTAGCCACTCCCTACAGATGCAGGCAAAAGATAACATTGGAGAAAACTGCAGCTTACACAAAACCAACTGAAACCTCCTGTGTTGCAACACTCCTAACAGTTCAGTGGCCACACAAAGCAAACCCCCACCCTTTATAATCCAATAAAAGTTCACAGTCCCAACTTTTCAGTGCTGGTGCATTTCTCTGTGTCTAGCCTCCTTCCTCCCTTGGAAAGTGAATAAACTTTGCTCTCTGCTCTTTCCTCTCTTTGTGAATTCTTTCATAGCCTTTGTCAATGGCTGCCTTAACAGGTAGTTTACCTGGAAGGTCATTGAGGAATTTATGGTGAGGGAGTGGGGAGTGAAACTGGCAAAGGAAGGAAGTGTATAAAGGGTATGTCTAAGCACTGGTGTCACCAGGGCTCAGCCTTGCTGGAGACCAGGAGGAATTACATAGAAAAGAGTATTTATCCAACAACTCCCACCTCTTACTCTTTGTGGTAATTCCCAGGGGCATTATTCCAGGGCACATTAGGCCTATCCTGCATGGCTCCTGCTTCCATATAATACCCTTGGGCAGAGAGATGGAAGCTGTTGTCATGCATAGGAAGTGACTGCAGGAAGTAACCTTCTCTGGGATTGTCTGGGTGACACAGAAGGAGCATCTTCAGGGTCTGCTCTGGGCACTTTCTCAGTGCTGCTTACCTAGACTGTCCTATTTAGAAATGGAAGCCCCACAGCTTCCTTACCTTCCTGTTTTTTTCATTGTATGCATCTCTTTATGATATATAATTTATTTATCATACATTGTTTTTTGCTCATCTTCCCTCCAACTAACTATTTTGTTCACTCATATGTATCCCAAGTCCTGAGCAATGTCCTGCCACAGTAGATCTTTTGAAAATATTTAATAAGCACATGAAAAACCTAAAAGAAACCCTGGCTTTCTGACATCTAATGGAAAAATTGGATAACTTCATCTGCTAGTCTCCAGAGTTGGAAGAAACTATAGGAAAAGAATATTGTTAAACTGCCTCATTTAAAAAACATGTATTGTAGGAACAGTAACTCAGATTCCTTGATATCCAGGACCTGTCTTTTCTAATATATTTTGCTACTTATTATTATTCCCAAAGTATTATTACTACTTACACTTTATGCAATGCCCTCTAATATCATTTTCAAAGTACCTTCACATATATTATTTCATAGAGTAACTATGAGATAGAGTAACAGATATCTGAGTTACTATAATGTAGACAAAACTAGAATTTTTATTATTCCCTTTGTTAGAATCTAAGTAATTTTATAATTCCCTTTTGAATTCAGAAGGATGGTCTTTCCATACTTTTCTGCTCACCCTCTGACAATAATGATACTCATTTTTTACCAGTTTCAAAGTGTTAAGTGGCCCTAGCCAGTGTGGCTCAGTTGGTTGGGTGTCATCCCAAAAACTGAAAGGTCATGTGTTCGATTACCGGTCAGGGCACAAGTCTAGGTTGTGGGTTCATCCTGGTTGGGGTGAGGCAACGGAAAGGCAACTGACCAATGTTTCTTGCCCACATTGATGTTTCTCTCCCTCTTTCTCCTTTCCTTCCCCTCTTTCTAAAATTAGTAAGCACATCCTTGGGTGAGGATTAAAAAAAAGTGCTAAATGTACCTAAGGGTTGGGGATTAAGTCTTGGTTTCTGTGGCATTTGGGAGATCTCATTTTTTCTTTTTTCTTTTAATTGCAAAATGTACAGCATTTATTCACACAAAAAGGCACAAATTTTACTAAACAGTTAAAAAAATACAGCTGTCCTCAACTAGTTTATAAATACTTTCAAAAAGGGGGTAGAAATAAATATAGGATTGGGCCATGTCATATAAAATAGTCATCTCTACATATACTTTATTTTTTATTTTTTAAAATATTTTTTTTGAGAGAGGCAAAAAGAGAAAGAGAGAGAGAGAAACATCAATGTGTGGTTGCTTCTCCCGTGACCCCAACTGGGGACCTGGCCCACAACCCAGGCATGTGCCCTGACTGGGAATCTATCTGGAGACCATTTGGTTCTCAGGCGGGCACTCAATCCACTGAACCACACCAGCCAGGGCTATAGTTTGTTTAATTTCTGATTTTTAACTCTTCATGCACCTTTCTTTTTCAGTTTTAGCTGAATGGACACCAAGTTAGGCACATAGTGAAAAATTGAACAAAGTTACAAATGAAATGACAAGTTTGTCCATTTCAAAATAATTAAGATTTGTATACAACACATAGGACCCTTCATTGAGATGTTCATAAACTAACAAATGACATTCCAGGCAACTTTACAAAAGTTTAGCCTACATTTGACATAAACATTGATCATAATCAAAGATATTTCTTGGTCAGGATACACAAGTAAAGGCAAAGCTTAAAAAGAAAAACAGCAAATGGAACCCACTAAGAGAGTGCAAGTGAGTAGATCTGGCAGGCTGCTTGCTGCCTTGTGGCCTCAAACAGCACTCCCAGTGGGACAGGTAACCAACTTACCAAGTTGTCTTCACACTGTCAGAGAAATAGATCTAAGGTTTGCATTTCAAAGCCGAAATAAAGGGTGTGGGCTTTTTAGTTTTGTGTTTTGTTTTTGTGTAGGTTTAAAATACATTTTTTTGTTTTGTGTTGTTTCTAGTTTTTGTTTTTTTTTTTGGTTTGACATAACTTGTAACATTTGAAAGCTTTTCAACCTAAATTTGGGGGAAAACAGGTAAGGCATTATTTTGCACAAAATTAGCATTCCTAATAGTGCAAATGAATTTGGTACCTCCTAAAATGGTGGGAGGTCACACCTTCCTTGAGTTTTGATTTTCTTTCCATGGGTTGGCAAATTACACCTCCACATTACCTCATCCAGAGCTGTCGCTGTGGTCAGAAGACAACTGTAGATAGAGCCTAACTTCTCCTGTACTCAGCAAAAGGTTTTTTTGCTCATATGCAGAAAATCTGATTTTTAAATTAGGCTATGAGTGAATGAACAACTTGGATTCATAAGAAACTTCTAATATCTGTAGCAATAGTTAATCTGGACAGCAGTCTTTCAAAATGAGCCCCATAGCTCAAAAATATTCAGTCTAAAAACTTGGGTTATCCTTTCCCCTCCCCTGAATTAGTTGCTACAATGTATTAAAAAAGTTAAGACTTGGTTTGAAAATGGCACATAATGGGGATGCATCTGATCCACTATTTGATCATCTGATAAAACTTGCATAGCAAGATGGAATTCAGTAAGCCTTTTTGGTTGTTTACAATTCTCTAGAAGACTTGAAAGTCAACTAGGAACTCAAAGCATTGTTCATTAAGTATCAGAATGTCCATGCCACATGGAAACAGATGTATAAATGAATCAGGAATCTGAATACTGATATTAACAAACTATGGGGTAATTTAGGGGGAGTTGGGCTTGCTGCAAGTGCCCAGAGTTCTCAATCTCATTGCTATTTAAACTTTCCTTCTATTAAGTTCGATGCAGAACTACATTGAATTCCCAAGAAAATTAATAGGACCATAACACTATCTACTGTCTTAATACATAAATACTGCAGTGAGTACAATCATTTTCTTGATTCAATTGGAAAGACCCAAGTTTCTTCTCTGTCCTCTGTTTAACTTTATTTATAGAGTCCCGAAGGGGCTCACATTTTGAATTACTCAATTGTTTAGAAACATTAAAGATGACTATTGCATTCTAGGGATTTCATTTTCTCTTTGTTACAAGAAGTCCATTTTTGCATATATTGACAACTGCCATGTCATAATAAGTAAACATGAAAAAGGACAGAGTTTTGGAAGGGGGGAGGGATCTCTAGTTAGAGGAATCTATACTAGCACAAACATAAAACAGATCAACAAGCCATGACTCATAAGTGAACCACGCTCCACATTGTTTCATCTGCCTCCCTACTTGGACCTGATTCCTTTGGTCTCCTATACAAAAGGAATCACTTAATGACTCAGCCAGGAAATCCAAACTCAAGAGTTTCCCCACTCCTATCCCATTGTGGACATGTGCAGTCATGTGCACTCATTATCACAGTCAAAACAAACTTCAGATTTAGTGTACCTCAGAAACGAGATTTGTGGGTGCAGCCAAGGAGGGGGAGCTCAAGATGAAAAGGATCCATGTCTGCATGGGATATACTGTTAGGCTACATGCTTCTTTCTTCCTTTTTTTTAATATTCAGAATTCATTTCACCAATATAGAAAACTATCAAATTAAAACAATTACATTTACAATTGCATAAAAAATACCTAGGAATAAATTTAACCAAGGAGGTAAAAGTCTGGTGCTCAGAGAATTATAAGACAATGAAGACAGAAATTGAAGAAGATACAAATAAATGGAAGCATATACCCTGTTCATGGATAGGAAGAATGAACATAGTTAAAATGTTCATACCAGCCAAAGCATTCTATAGATTCAATGCAATTCCCATCAAAATACCAACAGCATTTTTCATAGAACTAGAATAAATAATCCTAAAATTTATATGGAACCACAAAAGACCCTGAAATGCCAAAGTAACCTTGAGAAAGAAAAACAAATTTGGAGGGATCATGCTACCTGATATCAAAATATACTATAAGGCTAGAGTAATCAAAAAGAAATTTATTCTTGTATTCCAATTTTCATTTCTGTCATCAAGATGAGTGTGTGGAGCTACTACTTTTTTATTTAAATTATTTTATTGTTGTTCAATTACAGTTGTCTGCATTTCCCCTCCCAGGACTCTCCCCTGATACTCTTTTCAAAACTCAAAGTGATACAGGCTTTTATACTTTTCTTTTCCAGCAAGAGGATTAGAAAATATTTCATAACCCGTATTTCCAGCTTTATGTGTGTGTATATAAATATACATATACACTGTTACTAGTCAGGGTTCTACAGAAAACCAGAACTAATAGTAGATAGACAGACAGATAGGTCTCTTAAGAAATTGGCTTACATAATTATGGAGGCTAAGAAGTCCCACCAACTGTGGTCTGCAAGCTGGAGACCCATGAAAGCCAGTGGTGTAGTTCCAGTCCAAGTCCAAAATCCTGAGAACCAGGAGAATCAGTGGTATAAGTCCCAGTCCAACGGAAAAGATCAATGTTCCAGCCCAGTTCTTGAGGTCAGGAGTCTGGTGAGCTCAGCTGGTTCTGGCCCAGGTTTCACAGACTGATATCAAGGTGTTGGTGAGCTGGACTCTTATCTGGAGGCTCCGAGAGAGAGTCTCTTTCCAAACTCATTCAGTATGTTGACAGAATTCACTTATTTGGGCTGCAGGGATGAGGCTCCTGTTTTGTTGATGGCTGTCAGCCAGGAGCCTCTCTCAGCTTCTTCAAGCTACCTGAACTCGTCATCATGTTGCCCTCTTCAAACTGGCAACTTCCCCTTGAGTCCTCCTTATGCTTTGAATCTATCTTTTCCTTCTGACCCAGCTCTCCTTCCTCTAGCTACAGAAAGTTCTCTAGGATACATATTTCTATCGTCTGCTACAGTAGGGCCAAGTAGGTATTAGCGCCAGAAATAACTGAAAGAATAACTCAGAAACATGTAGTTACATGCTATTTAGTATTTTCCAGGTGAATAATTTAGACACGTAAAGGAAGTAGGTGGAGAGATTGAGTCAGGGACAAAGGCAAAACAAGAATACGGTATATTGCTGCATCAGTGGTCCCCAGGGAACCAATGGACCTCCCTGTATTCATGCCCTGGTATTGAATCTGGGCTTGGCCATGTGACTTGTTTTGGTCAAGGGGACATTAATTAGTAAGCATGGTGAGAAGAGAGGCTTGATAAACACTTGTACCTTGTCTTTTTAGAAAAAAGTCTAACTACCCCAAGACAACCATTCTGTGAGGATGTCAAAGCCAGCTATAACAAAACCATATGGTGAAGCAATAAGGTGCCATACATGCACAATGAAGCTGCTTGTTTTTCAGACCAGGTACCAGCCACTAGCTAAATGCAGGGGCGTTATGCCAGGTGGTGCTATTTGGAACAGAAGAACCACCCAGCCAAGCCCTCAGAGAGCCTAATAAATCACTGTTGTTTTAAGCCACAACATTATAAAGAGTTTTAATGAAATTGTCGATTTTAATGCAGCAGTAAGTGTGACACAGGATTTATAAGAGAAAGGGAAGAATACTGCATTCTGGGAATAGTAAATTTTGTTTGTATATTTTTTGGGTAAACTGATTGGTTGGCTCCTAGCAACTCCAGGAATGCTGAAAAAAACTATTTTTGTTGTTCACTAATTCTCAAGAAAATCTTGAGAGTACACTTACAGAGCATACTTGAATAATGTTTGCCAGTGTCCTTTTGATATTGTCTTTGACCTTGTTAGTTGGGTTTGTACAGTTCTCCTTATTAGAATTTTAAAGAAGAAACCCAGAGATTGGAAAAGACAATCTTGAGGGGGCTGAGAGGATCTTAAGTCACTCCCCTCACAAAATTTTCCCCTCATTTAAAAACAGCATCTGTGGCATCAGCAGTCTGTCCAACCCTTTAGTCAGGAATGCCCTAAATACGGAATGCCCTAAGCAGGCTCAGCTCCTTTGCAGACAATCCTAGAGCCTGAGTTCCACTCATGGCCTTGCACTGAGAAGCAGGTGTGAAGGGGAACAAGGATCCTGGACATGTGAGCTGCTCAGTGGGGCCAAGTTATCTTTGGAGATTGAATCTCCCTGAATGGTGGGAGTAGGAGAATGATAAGGACAAATGACAAAGGAGAAATTAGCTGGCAACAGAGAATATAGACAGATACAGAAGAAAATGAAATCAGGAGTTGAAATACAGACTCACCAAAATGAAACAATTAAACTTTATTTATTTGGAAGACAGGGTGACTTCATCACTGGTCATTGGAGCTCTGAGGCTGCACTTTCTCCTCAGCAAGGTGGGCTGTGTTTGGCAGGGACTGTGGTGGTTTGGAATCTGGATAGATGAGCAGAGATAGAGTTTCTAAGACTGTGACACCTCTCATGCCAACCCAGAACTTACCTATGGGTCCTCTTCAGCCCTCTGTCCCCCATTATCCCTATCCGCCTGGCATATCCCACATTTTTGTGTACCTCTTACCTGCCTGGCTCCCTAGTTGGGCCTCAGGCCGGTCTCCCCAGAGCACATGCCCAGGATCATTGAGGAACCGTTGGCTGCGCTGGCATGTTAGGCAGGTCTGTACTGTCCAGTGCTGTCCCCTGCAGCCTGGAAGGAAAAGTAGGAAAATGGAAGAGAGTGCCTTGGTTTAGGAGAAGTAAAGGTGTCCTGCACCCAGTTTTGTCTCCACTGTTTTCTAGTAGGAATTCCACCTCTCCCCCACTTTGAATGCAAATTTGATAGTGTGAGATCTCTGCATAAACTATCAATTTCTTGGCAGTCTTTTAAGATGAAGTCCAAACTCCTTTACAAGATTCTATAAGATCTGCCATTTCCTTTTCCAGACTCATCTCTTGGGCACTTCACACTCCAGCCTCCTAAACTCTCATTTTCTTCACAGCACCACCTCTCATCTCAAGGTCAACACACAAGGCTAGAATTTCCATCTCCTACTATCTCTTCCTACCATGAATCTCACCACCACTGGCATAAATAACAGCATTTTACTCCCCAAATTAAAGCATTTTTTGATACTATTTTGTTGCTATCTTAGCCTGTCCCATTACACTACACCTTCAATGAGAATAATACACCTAGTACAATGCTTGGCACATCTTAGAAAAAAAATAGTTGCACGAATGGCAATGAATCGTCCTCCACAATGCCAAATAACATCTATTCTTACACACGGGCGAGGCTGCCTCATCTGGCAACATCTTTCCTGTCCTGGTGGAGATAACAACTTAACTCAGAGTGGGACCAAGTCGGCTCCTGCTCCTGCGAATCCCAGAGCAAACACCCGTCTAAAGTGAGGAAGGGTCACTTGCCATGCAGCGCTCCCTACTTATCCCACCCTGATACGCGCACTCACGTCTCTGGCGCTGTGTGCAGGTCAGGCCTGGGAGGAGGAGGGAAAAGCAGCCTCGACAGACTGTCCTCTTCACCGAGGGGTCCCTGCGGGAGGAGGGGAAGGTGGTCTGCACACCTGCTCTCACGTTCCCTCGCCCACCACCCCGGCTGCTAGGCCGCTGTGCTCCGTGCCTCTCACCGCCGCAAGACGAGCCTCCTGGCGATGGTCCTCTCCGTATGGCAATAGAACCTCGCCAGCGCCTGGTTCTCGGGGTCCTGCGAGAGGACACAGTGGGCAGCCTAGGGGAGGAGAGGTCACTCGGCGGCTGGCGGCACCAGGGCCCTCCCTGAGCGCCCCCTTCGCGTACTCACCTGGTACAGGAAGCTGAGCCTCTGGAAAGCCTCACGGTCCTTCATCAGCCCCGCCATTCAGGCAACACGAAAGCCCCAGGCCCCACCCCTCAGATAAACACGCACCAGCCACAGCGCAATGCCTCCTGGGCAGCGTAGTTCCCTGAGCGCTAGGCGCTCCGCTGTGGTCCTTACTCTGGCGCCACCCTGCGGCCTCACAGATCCATCTGTTTGAATTGCATTCCAAGCCAGGGTCCTTGTATGAGTTCTAGCTCCCTTCTAGTCTTATGTAAGCCCATGATGCGTTATATTAGGTAGACTGGAGCCCGTGATCAGTTATACTAGGTAAAGGCTGGAGAGGCTAGTAGAACAGGAGAGGATCTCAAACTGCTATACATCTTTAGGACAGAAGACAGGTCCTTTGGCAGCTAGGGTGGGGAGATGGTTCTGTGCAATTTATACCCAGACAGACCTTCTGCCCTACTCTCTGCAGCCAAAGGTGGGTATCTGGAAGATCTACAGGTAGAAGGAACAGCAGTTATACATTAAAAAAAATCATCACTGGTCTCAGTGGGAGTGAAATGTGAAAGGATCATGAAGGTGGTGGAGTGAAGGAAGAGGGCTCCAGGCCCTCAGAGAGCATAGCTCTTTTCCACCTAACCAAACACATTTCCTGTTATGCAGTGCTAAACACACAGCAGGTGATCCTCACTAACTCCTAGTCATAGGTACTGGGACACAGAAACCTGACAAAAGTATCTCCTGCCCCTGAAACTACACCCCACCCCCAACACAGACATGGATCACAATCCCTCCCTTTGACCTTTCTGTGTCCCATTTGTTCTTTTTGGTTTCTGTTTGCCTCTGCTTCAGAGTTAAGGGCTACCAATTCCTGAGATCAGAGTAGAGGGATGTGAGCTGGAGGAGCAGAACATGAATGAACCCTGAGGCAGGAAGAGGGTAACCTACCCCAGGGGAGGGTGAGGTCTTTCTCTCCTCTCAAACCCCATCAGGCTGGGTAGGAGACCAGGACTCCAGCTCAGAAGTGGCTGAAACCTCTTCAGAAATGAGTTTCACAAGTGTCCCCAGACTTGAATGAAAGAAGTATGCTTAAAATGTAGGTGGACCACAGACCTTGAACAATCACTAACAGTAAGCTCAGGAACATGCATTTTTAACAGTGGCTCTTATACATCAAGAAAAACAGTCGTCAAATTACCACACAACACAGAGATCACTTCAGTGGATCCTTTGTTCCATATTGTTTTACCAACCAAAGCATCTTGCCACAAAGAACCACAGTCAAGGCACAAAGGTAAGAGGAGAGTCTGAACAGAGTCCTGTTGGGGTGGTAGGAGGAACTGAAATGTCCTCACTGAGCTGCCGTTTCTGATCCCAACCTTCTGTGAACCCCGTTACCCAAGCTGCAGATAGTCCAAGTCATTTTAGTTTGGTTTGGCATGTATGACTTTACCTTTTTTGACAACATATGTACCCTACAGATTGCTTATTCTGGCCTAACATTAAATGATTTATTCTCTGACAGAGGAAATGGCAAATGGTGAAGGATGGCAGCAAACAAGCAGAAGACTGGCTCCTGTGAACACTAGTTCCAGGCCAGATGCACACAGATACAAGGAAGTCACCCATCTCGCCCTTCCCTATACATGCCACCCTCTTCTACCTGTCCTCAGAGTGAGGAAGACTCCATTTCCTTTCTCCCTTTCTGGCTTGGACACCTTAGCCAGGTAATAAGGCTGACAACTTGGGAATAACTATTTAGTAACATTCTTTAAGGCCAGACCTTTGGATAGAAGTCCATTTCTTTTTCTCTACTACCTGACTCTCTCCTTTCCAAGTTCCTTTGGGAAAGCAGTTAAAGGGTAGACTGTCTTGCAGGATCTCTGGCACCTCACCCTGAAGAGGAAGGTGACTGACTTCTTGGAGACAATCAACTATAAGGAGGCAGGCAATAAGCCACTTCTGCTGAAGGCTGAGATAGGGACCTGGGTCTTCCTCCTCTTCATTCTCACCCTCTCCTCTGGCCAATCTACTGACAATGGCAACCTCACTCTGGAGATAGAAGACCAAAGAAATCCTCTCCACTTCATTAAGTCTCTAGGGATTTGCTCCTTTAGCCCCCTTCCCTGACCTTCTTTCTAAATTTTTGATGCCCAATCTCTGCTCTTGGAAAAACTCAACTTCTAGACCCATGAAAGCAACTGTCATTCATTTTCATTTCAATCTAGAGGTATACATACCTCTGTGCTCTTTCTCAAGAAACAACTATTCTGGGTCAGAGAACCCCCTATGTATAGGGGGTTCTGTTTCCTCCTCTGGTTTGAGCATGTCAGACTCTCTCAGAGATATTTTGTTTCTGGAAAAGCCTTTCCTTCCTTCCCAACCTGTCCTGTGTAATAGAAAACCTGATGAACTTCAGGGGAGATAGTCCCCTGGGAACTAGCTCCTCATTCAGACAGTTAGGGGGAAGACATATCTGTGCTCTCATCCTAGACCAGTCCTACCTACTCGTCCACATAAACCATTCTAGAAACCAAGGTGTTTCTCCCAGATGGTTCAGGACTGGAACCAGGCAGACATGAAGACATTCCAGCAGGTCACAGGAAGGAAGGCCCATTGCTCTTGGTCCTGCCTCATTCCAGTTATTCCCACATCCCTACCTGTCACTCCCAGTCTGTTGGGGGCCTGATGGTAAGTGGTGCAGCATTCTTCCTTCCAGCCCGGATGCCCGGGTAGAAGAGGGGCCACAGTTTCTCAGTAAAAGTATCAGTGAAGGTGTAGATATGAGAGCGGTCTGTGACATTGTAAAAAGACAGTGTGCCGGCCTCATAGTCTAGGAATATGCCCACCCGCTTGGGTTTCACCTTGATGTGCAAAGGAGTAAAAGGCGTGGTGGTGGCTGCATATTTGTCCCCATTCCACAGTCGCACCCGCCAGTAGCCAGTCTCAGGTAGTGGGGTCAGCTCGCCCTTTCGGCTCACAGAATCCCGGCACACACCCACTGCCCAGTGGGTCTTGTCTCCCACCTCTACTTCCCAGTAGTGTCGACCTGAGGTGAAACCCTCAGTAGCCAGGACGCAAGGATAGAAGGTGAAACGCCGTGGTGTATCAGGTAGATCCCGAAGTCTTGTCTCCACAAACTTGACGCTCTTACGATCTTCTGACAGAACTAGGTTAGGATGAGCGGTCTCAGGGTCCAGGGTCACATCCGCTGGCGGGAGAAGCCAGAGTGGGGAGCTAGATGAGGATGGGAATAGCTCAACACCCCTGCCTCACTCTTCCAGCCTGCCTTACAGAGCCTGTTCCTTTAGGGGTTCCCAGAATGCCGTGGTTTGGTTAACTTTCTCAATTCATAGTGTCACTTAAGGGAGGGGAGGGAACATTGGCTTCACTTTCCATCCCAGCCCTAAAATAAGCAAATAATGTGCTCTTGATTTTGCAAGGGCTGGTGATTTAGGCTCCTTATGCCTGGTCTTCCCTCCATGCTCTCTGACATCATCATCTCACTGCAGAGAAGCACTAGGTACAGTACAAGGTCAAGAATAGAAAATGTATGTTAAGAAGGATACAGAGAAGACATCATCAGGGTTTAGGGATAGTCCTGGTTTATGACTATTTTCTGTGAATAAATTATTAATGACATTCTCTTTCACTTTCAAGAGTGAGTAAGTTTTAGGCGAGTTATTTAACTTTCCTCAGTCCCTATTCAGAAAAGTGTGGGCCTAAAAGTATAGGTCACCTGAGGCTTCTCAATTGGAGTTCTGTGACTCTGAGTGATCTAAAGCCAGGTAAAGGGGTGGGGGTGGGTGTGGGTGTGGGCATGGGAAACAACAGATAGGATAACTGAAGCCCATATGAGGTAGGACTTAAATACTTTCTTCTCTCTGCCTATTTTCTCTGTTCCTTTCCTTTTGGGAACAACTCACCAATTAGCTGTTTAAGGATTTTCCTTAGGGCAAAGTACTGTCGGGGGAAATTGCTGAAGTTCTTTTCAAGTTGTATGGATACTGAAGTCACCTCCATGGTCTTCACCTTTTCACATCTAGGAGGGACAGGGAGATAGGGGAAGAAAGGGCAGGGTCAGGGGAAGCTCCATCCTCCCACTTTCTCCCTCCTACCTGAGGACAAACACTTGTGTATTGCTTTCTTTTGCCAATCTACAGAGAGCCATATGGTCCCTTGGACAAATCCTTATCTTAAGAACGAGTCTCAGAACTTTCTGGAGATACTGTTATATTTCATGCAAATGGATAATTACCCTCCCTTTTCCCAACCCCTTCCTCCTTCCATCTAGTTTGGACACAATTCCATATACAGGCACAAGTAGAATCTGGTTCTACGTTACCTTGATGTCTTCCTTAATAAGAAAGTCCTCATGCTCAACAGGAAAAAGGTAAGGGGCTATTATTCCCAATGATCACTCTATAACTGGCTTCATTGATGGAGTAAACCTTTCCTGTATCCTACCCAGGAGCTGCCTGGCTTTTCCATCCTTATTCCCCCAACTCCTCACTGTACTCTAAGCCTCTAAGCCAAGACCTAACTCACTTAGAGAGATGTAGGAATCACTTACTTTTCCAGGGTACTTTTGACATCCTAGAGGGAAGGAGAAAAGAAAGCAATATTGGTGCTGGTAGTCAAGGAGGGGGATCCTTTTGCCTGTAGGAACAGGTGAAAGGATCCTCCTCCTCCCCAAAGTTCTAGATCTCTAAAATAGGAATAGGGCAAACTGAGGGTCATAACGAAAGGAGAAGAGTTCCAGAGGGATCTGAGTACATCTCTCCCAACCTCATTCCCGCTTACAACTTCTGGTCATCATGAAGCTTGGAAATTTACATCACTTCCAAATGGTTTCTTGTGTTTGTCTTTGTTCCTCAAGGACCCTGGGAGCTCAATGCAAGTGCAGGGATTGTGTCTGCTCTTCCCTCTGTCCCCCAAGTACCAACCACACACCTGTCTCCTTGAGGATCATTACAGATAGTTCCAGACTAGTGGTATAGGAATGGATCATACTTCCCACTATTGTTTGGTATCCCCTGTCTGGTACTGGTTAATAAACATTAAGAACTATGTGCCAATCCTGATTTGCGAATACTTGGGGTCCAGAAGACAAAGAAGACAAATCTCTGTCCCCCAGGATTTCCCAGTTTAATGTGGAAGGCAGAACACACATACATGAAAGGACATAAGAATAAACACCAAGGAGTACATTAGCATGCAAATCAATGTACAACGGCACCTCACTGATTCAAATGCTGGTAGTTTGATCTCTAAGGTAAGAAACATATTTCCTACAGCCTTGCTAACACCATGCATCTGCTTAAGAGAACAAATGATTTCAAACATTTTAGAGGCATTTACATATCAAAAACAATATATTTTTATACATAATTTCAAGTGTCTTTCAAACTGGTTTCTATTCTTTTTAGCAGTAGGTAAATCAAGTTCCAGGACTTAAAAGTAATGGTAACTGCATTTACACAATTTTTAATGCATAGCTTTTTTCATGAATTCAGACTAGACTTCCCTCCTTTCAAAAGAGTGGATTTTTTTTCTTTGGCATAAGCACATAATTGTTGACAAGACATAAGAACACAGGAATGATTAGAAGGGGATGGGAGAAATCAGAGAAGCCTTTCTGTAGAAAAAGATGCTTTGAGTATGTCTAGAAGAAAGAACTGGGTTTAAAGAAGCAAAGCAGAAAAGTGAGCATCCCGGGCTGACAGAACAGCCTGTGCAAAGCTATACTGTGCTCGACCTGAGGGACTACGCAGGGACAAAGGTCGAACCTTAAGCATCTCGAAGCCTGACTGTAAGCACTTGCCCTCCACCTCGGCAGCCAAGTGGGCCAGGTCCCGGCGTTTGTCTCCAAGGTGAGCAGCATTTTCTCTGAGGCGCTGTAGAATGTCCTGTTCCTCCTCCTCTAGTCGTGAAAGCAACACCTGCTGCTCTTCATCCAGCCGCCTATGAAGTTCTTCAAACTCCTTTAAGATCTGCTGTCGGCGACTCTCCACAAGTCTCTGAGAAAAGAGGGACGGTGCTATGTTTAGCAGAGCCAGAGGGGTAAAGGGTTCCTTTCCCCACCTGCCATGTGTATGAATTAACACAGATTCCAGTGTCATTAAAAACAGTTCAATAGGACAGTCATATTTCTCTCCATTGCAATTTCCTTCTGTAAAGAATGGCTCTATCTCCACTGTCACCCCCACTGACGTCCTGGGAGTGAAGACCACTAGGGAGATAAAAATCAATGTTTAAAAAGTTTTAATTTTCTTTAATTATATTAGCTTCTAAAAAGCTGTATTTTTATGTTTTAGTAAAAATAATTCAAGACAGAACTCAATAATATAATGACAAACTGTTTCAATTATTAGAAATATCTGATATATCTGATGATAAAGTTCTAGCCATTTTAATTTGTTAAGAAAAAGAAAGTACAAATACTAGAAAATGAAGACTGTCATCATTTGCATGTTGTAAATACCACATAGAACCAACTGCAAAAGTATCAGAGTCAGTAAGATTTTAGTAATGGACTGTTACAAATATAAATGTAGATTTCAGGGCTGAACCTGTTAAATAGTTTCAAGTCACTTCAGAGAACTGACAGTTGCCATCCTAGAAACAGGTTCTGAAGTTTCTTTTTTTTTTTTTTTTTTTCAATGTGTGGTTGCCTCTTGCGCTCCCCCTACTGGAGACCTGGCCTGCGGGAATTGAACCCTTTGGTGGACAGGCCCGTGCTCTATCCACGGAGCCACACCAAACCAGTTGCAAAGTTTGTTAGTAAATGAGTTGCTTGAAATTTAAAACATGCTTTCTCTCAGCCAGAACATATAGTTGAACCTCTAACATTCCTGAAATTTGATAATATAGGATTCAAACACCAGCCAGAACTATTTCTGAGCAAACACATCCTCCTTCTGTACCTCTACTGCAACAAGAAATGATGTCCCCAAAGGGGGATTCTCCAAGTATGATGTCACTGATTGGGAGGAATCAACCCAAGAGGGGAGCAAAGTGAGAAGCTGAAACTGGGACTGTGGAAGGAAGAAGTGGATAGGCACTGAAAGGCAGTGCTGAGAGTGAATAAGGAGTGGCACCCCAAAGCCAGGATGAGCCATATAAGCCTGCCACTTCTGGATTTCAGGCTAGCTTCCAGGAGGGGCTGACTAGCTCCAGCTCCAGTGCTAGAGTGGCCGCTGCTCCCATTTCACTGTTGCCCTCTCAAGCCCACATTCAAACCAAATACATTTCCACTGCATTTCCCTTACATAAAGCACAGCAGCCTGTGTGTGTGTTTACGGAAGATGAATGGGTGGAATTTAGGATTCATAAATGTGGTAAAAAGGAAGCAAAATGGCTCTCCCTCATATAACCCCAAAATTCCTTCTCTTTTTTCACTCTGTATTTGTAGGGCAGTGGTTCTTAAGGAGGGTGTTTTACCTCCCTCTAGGTGTAATTTGGAAACAGGGTGGGGTGCATTTTTTTATTTACCACGATTGGGGGCACTCCTGGAAAAAATGCTAGCTACTCCTCCAATATGTGAGATAACCCTGTATGATGAACTGTCCTGCACTATTTTCTATTGTTCTGCTGCACATTCAAAAACATAGGCCTGAACTTCAGTGCCATTTTATATATAAACATAGAGTATTTCTTATATACTTTTAATATACCTGAATTTTTCAGGAATGGCTGAATAAGACTATATTTTAGTTTTTCTTAAACTTTACCAGAAGTTATTTATCATTTTGAAAATTATGTTACCAAGAGCTAAGATGCTTGTGGTATTTGAGTCAACACTGCTCCACAATAACTTCAGGCAGAATTTGTATTTGCTGCATTGCTGATGACGTCGTGTGTAGGTGCAAGGATAAAGCTATATTGTAGTGTCTTTCAGAGTAGTCATGTTCAAGTATTACACAGCGTATTTTGTTACAAATTACTTTTCTTTCATTATATTACACTATAGTTGCACATGAAAGTCTCTTTTTAAAATTATGTGGATAGATTATTTTTATCTACATAAAAATAATTACAAATTATTTTTAAAAAGGGCATTGGGTCTGATTTTGGAGGTGGAGATGAGTGAAAATGAGAGTTCAAATGGTCACAAAAGGAAGGTTGGTGGTAACTTATTTTTAAAAACGCCACATCTCTGTTTAAGTGTTTAAAGGGTTTTAAACATTGTTACTCCCCTTTCTATCCCTTACCTTTACGAAGGTGATGAACAGGAAGAGGTAAGTTAGTGACTGGGAAGAGGCTTCATTTTCATATATTTTAAGTTTCTCAGGAGCCCTCCAAAAGATCAAAGAACTTTTTTTTAAAGTTTACCTTTGCAATCAAAATTAGCTGAATTAAAAAAATTCAAATGTTTGCTTTGTTAAAATGTGTAAAGGACTAAGATAACAACATTGGCTTTCTGTTGAAATGTCATTGATAAAAAATTAATGTTTCTACTATTTTCAAATGTGTTTAATTTCTGGTGAGCCCTAAATCTCAACACCAAAAGCTCATACTTCTTCTGCAATCCTTTAGTGAAGTCCAGTTTCTATGTTGTCTTCTTATGAACTTGCGACTATGCTTTTTATGCCACATCATTATTTATTTTGTCTACTTGACTTAAGCTCAAGGAGAGTAGGGGCTGAACTAGTATCCCTGGTTTGGCTACAAACTGGCTGTATGATCTTGAAGTAGATTTGGATTAGCCAGGTTCTGTTTCCACCTGTGTAAATTGGGGGTAATAACACCTACCTTAAGGTATCTAAGTTCACACTTGCCAAAATGACCTAACGACTTTCTTCCCTTTGTTATCTGGCTTCTTGTTATCTAGACTGAACTCATAAGTCCAGCCTTGGCAGAACCCTAAGACCTAATACAATGCTGTAAGTTTTGAATGTCATGAACACTCAATGAATTAATGCACAGAATTCAATAAATATTAGTTATTATTACTGTTACTATTGATATTTTTTCACTGTCCAATAGAAGAAATAAGACAGATACCAAAACATCATGCTACAAATAGGGCAATGCTATGAAAAAGATGCAAAACTGTATGAAAATTAAGAGAGCTAATTTCTGAAGGGTCAGGAAAACTGCATAGGAAGTGGCTGTAAAGCTGCCTAAAGGACAGATAGGATCCTACAGGTAGAGGATGGGGAGGGAAAGAACATTCTAGGAATATCACCTGGCATTTTTGAGCTTACTTAAGATAATGTGGTCCTAAGTCATTGGGCAGCTCCTTCCCCTTCCTCCCCAGTGAACCTTCCAAATTCTCCTCCCCCAGCTCCTCTAAGAAACTCCTGTGCCTGCACTCTCCGCTGAGCCTCCTTTCCTGCCATACAAAGAAAAGGAAACCAAGAGGCACACTCTCTCAGCTTGCCAGATGTAAGACATTCTGTCTGTCCTTCACTAGAATCCTTCTTCTCAACACTTAATTCATGACAAGTAATTTTAAGTACAATGTTTAATGACAATCAAACCTAAGAAAATACCATCATTTTTGAGAGAGTGGTGTTTTTCTAATGAATCAGAACTGGTGGATTAAATAATATGTAGTTAATGTTTGGTTAATTGCTTGCGGTGAAGCCCAAATGGGATCTCTTGCCTTTACCTTGAGCTCTGCAGGCTTCTTCTCTTCAGAGGACTTACAGCGGGTGATCTCCTGCAGCTTCTGCTCCAGGGGCTCCAGGCACTTCTGCAGTTTTTCCTGAGGGGTTGGAAGTGGGAAAGGTGGCATCTGGGGTTGACTGGCACAGCCTACATTCAGACGTTAACTCATTTGTTTTAAACTGTTTGTTTGCACTCTATCCATCTCACCATCAACTTCTTACAGGTTCCTTTTCCTGCCACCAGCCTGTCCCTATCGCCTTCCTTGCTCACCAAAACTTTCCTCTCACTGAATCTCAGTGGTCTAGCTGTCACCAACCCCATCCATCTTCTAACTCAAGTAACTGCCTATCACTGTCAAAGTGACCATCTGTACTGTAATGTCCTTTAAACTTGTATTCCCACCCAAATTAACCACCTGCAAATATAATAAAATCTTTACTTATACTGTGAACTACCTTAAATCCAAGATTAACATAATTAAGCAAAGTACACGATAATGTGCTAAGACATTAAAATCCCTACTTTCTGTTACTCAAACATTTACACTGTGTCCCAATAATAATTTGAACCAGATGCCATGTAATTCATTATCTGGGGAAGATGCAAACAAGACTGGTTTGCCTTCCTCTGGTGGTGATCAGTCTAAAGTGAGATGACACTATTCTCAATACCAATGGGAAGAGAAGGGGTACTATGAGCAGAGGGACAGAATGAAGAAACCAGACCACCTTTCAGTTCTTCCTTAGATCTTCTCCATGTGGTCTCATTAATTTATGCAAAATATGATATAGTCCAAGACCACTCATATTCAAATGTGTTAGAAAAGTCAGAGAGAAATTTTCGGGTACTCCTTGCTATTGCTCTTCTTCATGCTTGAATACAATTAATCAGATGTACTATGTGTCCCCTGTGTATGCAGCTCTGAGGGGACTGTAGAGTGAGGACCAGATACAATCTTGCCCTCAGGAGCTTATAAGGGGGGACCCAAAAAGACCCGGAATTTATTTATAAAATATTGTGTATTTATTCTTACATGTTTAAACTTCAGTCACCTTCAAAGTACTTTCCATTTGATGCAATACACCTATCGAGACATTTTTCCACTGCTCAAAACAGTTTTTGAACTCGTCGATTTTGATGTCTTTTAGTGCTTCTGCCGTTTCTTGTTTCACCTCTTCCACATTGGCAAAACGTTTCCGTTTGAGGACTTTTTTCATTTGGGGAAACAAAAAAAAAAAAGTCGCTTGAGGCAAGATCAGTGAATAGGAAGGGTGGGGCATGGGGGTCATGCTGTTTTTGGTCAAAAACTGCTGAACACTCAGTGCAGTGTGGGCAGGTGCACTTGTAAATCACCCATCATGAAATAGGCAAACGAGCTGACAGTCTTAAAAAAAATTCACTGAAGCCAAACACAGCCTCTCACAACAACGCCAGCTGGTACACTGACACAGATGGGTGCCTAGAACACTCACGTAGTGGGAGAAGCCTGTACTATAAGGGGCCCACCCTGCAGAAAATAATTCCGGTTTTTTTTGGGTCCCCCCTCATATGATCCTCTCCCCAGGGAGCCTCCCTCCTCTGTGCTCCTCTCCCTTATTCCCCACATTGACATCGTGTGTCTGGTTCCCCACCTTGTACTCCTGTGTGGCATCGTCCAGTGGTGCGACGTTGTGAGCTCGGTGGGTGTGGGAAATTGCACATATCAAACATACAGCTTCTTGGTCCTCATAGCAGAAGAGGCTGAGGGCCTCATGGTGCTGGGGGCAGAGGCTCTCATCTCGGATCTTCCGCTTGACAGCCTGGAGCTGCTTGGCAATTTCCACCATACTGCCTAGTTGACGATTAGGGCGAAGACTGCGATAGCGGGAGGTCTTGCGACAGACAGGACAAGGAAAGTCCCTCTCTAGGTCCTCCCACCAGCGGGTGATGCAAGCTTTGCAGAAGTTGTGCCCACACTCAATGATAACAGGCTCCTTCAGATACTCCAGGCACACAGAACAACTTGCCTCCACCTGTAAGTTCTCCAGAGCTGCAGCTGTGGAGGATGCAGAGGCTCCAGCCTCTAACAGACTTGTCTCTGCCATTATTTAACTTAGGGATAGAGGGCAGACAAAAATGTTAGTTGTAGGTTTAATTTTTTTGCATCCCTGTCCTGACATTTACCCACATGTAAAATCCTAACTCCAGATTCAGCCCCGTACTGGTATTTTATATCTTGTGTCACTAGATTCAACCTTTTGTTTCTCCATTTTCAAAACTTGTAGATCCTGGCCATCAATTTATTTTTTTCCTTGTCAGCAAACTGACACACAACCCCCAGTATCTTCTGTCTTTTTTCTCTGCTTTCCCTTGTTAGAAACAGAGGTTTCCTTCAGCTTTAGCTCTGCCTATTTCTCCTGACCCAGGCTCATCCCACTTGTATCCTAAAACCAATAGTTCTAGATCAATGTATCCCTAGTTTTGCATATTTTTCTAATAGATGAGAAAGGAGTTTGGGACAGTGCAGAGTGCCATAAAAGTCAAAGTATTAAGATTTCTTAAATTAGGTATATAAGGCGTAATGTTACAGAATAATTTTATCACAGTAGTCCATTGGAGCCTGAGCCTGATTCTCTGCCACTGTTCTCTCACTTTTTCAGACAGAATTAGTTAGGCATGGGTAACAACCTCTTCTTTTCAGGAAAGTTTGATATTATACTTCCTTTAATCAGACTAGCCTAGGGGAAGTGTGCCCTCTTCTTGGAATGAAATGATTCATACAACATCCCATTTCTTTTTGTGCATTTGGACCTTTGAAACTGCTGAAGTGATAAATTCATGGCAACTATACTAAAGAACGTATTATTGAGCCCAGGCCAATAACTTCTTCAAAAGAGAACTGAAAAGTCTATTTTAAATATTCAGCAGTAACTGAAGTCTTGTGAAACAACTATCAATAACTAATTCCTTAGATGTACTGGTTTTGGAGTGGTTTGGAAAGAAAAGTAAAGAGGAAGTAAAAATCTCCCTGAAGTGAAGCCTCAGAAGAATTGGAAATGCATCAAAGAGCTTTATAAAGCAGAAGTTGGTCCCCTACTCTATCCTTAAAACATAATTTTTACCCAGGAAATGGTTGATTTCTATATCCCCATGACCCCTCCTGTTCATCCTGACCCTCCCCTCCAAGGAGCCCCACAGAAGGAAATTTAGTAGGTCTATGTGCTGAGAGAGAAGTGACCATATAATGAGTTGGGTTAACAATGATTATTATTCCTGCATACCTATTGATGGCACATGTGAAGCGTCTAATTTGGAGCAGTAACTTACTTGGATCTCAATTTGTTTCATCAACCAGAAGAGACTGTTTAGTTAGATGTGTCCCTACCTATGGAACCCCAGCTTTTAGTAGTGACCTGGTCCTTTTCCCAGTCTTCTAGAAATTAAATGGCCTCCTCATCTGGGGCGAGTTGGATTGTATGCAGAGTTAGGGACCTGGCGTTAGGGATCTAGACTGGCAAATAGTGGTGTGAAAACAATGGGGAAAATCTTAGGAAGCATGGAAAGGACTTGGGGCTACAGCCACAGAGAGGCCTAGGGCGCCTCTGGGTTGGTCATTTGTTTCCCTCCATTCCTCGTATCTCTGTAGAAGGGCAAACTTAAGTCATGTTCTCGTTTTGTTTCTACCACTGTCCGGGGTCCCATTTGCGACCCTCTCCTGAGCGTGGTCCACACAACTCGGCCCCACCCCCGTCTCCATCTTCTACCGTCAGATCAGGTGCAGGATACTGGAGAGAGGGAGGGGTTGACAGGGAGGAAGGGATGCGTGTCCAGGTGAGGAGTGTGACGTGAAGGTGGGGTGCCCGCTGCTAGAAAGCGGCCAAGACCCGCGATGACGGCGTCAGAGTTTCACCTGGGGAGGCGAGCTGCAGCGGGACAGGGGAACGGCGGGGTAGCCAAGCAACGCCGGACGCGCTGACGTCGCCGGGTGGCAAAACGTCCGCCCGGGCCCGAGGCGGGCGGAGGCAGCTGTGGTTACGTGCGGGCCGGTGACGCAATGGCGGGGCGCTGGGACGCGGCGTGTGGAGCCGGCCGGTTGGGGCAGGCCCGGGGCCCGGGCTCGGCGGCGGGACGGCACCTACCTTCCCGGACTCGGGTCCGGCAGTGCGGGGCGCGGAGCCGCCGGAGAGCTGCCTCCCTCCTTTCTCCTCCCCCCGCCCTCGCCCCGCAGCGCGACACACAATACTCGCCGGAAACGGAAGCCGCGCCGAGAGGCTCGTGTCAGTGGAAGCCGGGTATCGGCAGGCTGCCGCGGGAGCGTTTAGCCGTACCTGCAGAAGGCCGGAGGCCAGAGGTGAGAACGAGCAGCAAGAGTGAAGGGCGGGAAGGGACCCGGAGGAGCAGGTGGCTGAAGCGTGGTCGTCCAGGTGATCCGTGGACTCCACTGGAGAGAGGGCCGCGCATGCGCGTGGCTGGGCTCTGAAGCCCATTGCCCGCAAAGCGCCGCCGGGCGTGTGCTGTGAGGCTGTCCGGTCCGGCTCGGGCTCGGGTTCGAGCTCGGCTTGTTTCGGGTGCTGCTGGGAGCCGCAGAGGCGGGGCGGGTGGCGGACTTTGAGTTACTGTTATCCTCCGCCGGCCAGTCCCGGGAGTAGGTGGATAGTTGAGGTGGCAGCCACTTAACGTGGCTGACCCGCTGGTCTCACCGAGTACGTCACTTCCGGCTACTTGAGAGTTACCCATTTACCATAATGGGAGTAAGTACTCGCAGCTATGAGCTTCAGGTGCCCCTCGCCCTGTCCCTGCTAGGCGGGCGTTGAGAAAATGATCTTCATCTCCGCTGGAGTGGGAGCCGCGAGAGAGCTGGTACTGCGACTCTGTTGCTCACTTTTGTATACTCGATCGTCGCTCGGCGTAACAGCGAATGTCCTGAACGCCCTAAAGCTGCGTGCAAGCCAAGGCCCGTTCTTTTCACTGCTAGGGATGTGACTTGAGCTTCTCCAAGGGAATAGATAGTGCTTGTGTGGACACCAGTGCATTACAGCGACCTTGCTGCTGGAAGCTTCGCAGGCCTGTGACTTTGGAGAAAGAAGGCGTGATGAATGTCGGGAGGAGCTCGAGCTAGGAGTGTAGGACCCTGCTGGTTCAGAAGGCAGCTTAGCTTGCTCAGCCTTCTCTACCCCAACACTTGGCGTACAAAATGCTGACTGAAAGAGATGGGCAAATTTCCGTGTGCCCTCAGAGGGCAATGGCCAGTGGTCCAAAGTGTTTCTGTGTAACTTGTGATACTGTTTACGAACAATGTGCGGTATTTAGCCTCTCATCCTGGGATCTACAAACTGTTTACTTGCAGAAAATATTCAAATTTCGAAGATTTCTGGTCACACATACTAAATACAGTTGGTCTGATTTTTCTTTACTGTTCTTTTACTTTTCACTCTTTTCGGTAGCCAGTGATTGGAGAGGATTAAGCTTAATTAAATTACATTTGTTAACTCCCCTAACCCCATTGCTGTTGGATCTTTAGGAGTTGTCGCAGCAGTACTTGTTGTAGTTCACAAAAGGCCCCAGTGCTAAGGTGACTGGGCAGTCAGCCTCTTTATACTGGCTTTGGAGGGAGAGCGACAGGTATTGTAATGTTGATTTAAACCAAGGGATTTCCAACACAGTAATAGGTAAAAATGAATTATAATAATGAGATGATTTTTTAAATGAGATGAAAATTTATAAGCATACTTCTTTTTTAAAGTATATTTTACTGATTATACTATTTGTCTCATTTTTTTCTCCCCTTAACCCCCTCCGCCCTGCACCCCCCTCCCTCCAGCGTTCCCCCCTCCTTAGTTCATGTCCATGGGTGGTACATGTAAGTTCTTTGGCTTCTCCATTTCCTATACTGTTCTTAACATCCCCCTGTCTATTTTGTACCTACCATTTATGCTTCTTATTCCCTGTACCATTTTCCCTATTCTCCCCCCTTTTCCTTCCTGCTGATAACCTGCCATGTGATCTCCATTTTTGTGGTTCCTGTTCTAGTTGTTTGCTTAGTTTGTTCTTGTTTTTTTAGGTTCAGTTGTTGATAGTTGTGAGTTTGTTGTCATTTTACTGCTCATGTTTTTTATCTTCTTTTTCTTAGATAAGTCCCTTTAACATTTCATATAATAAGGGCTTAGTGGTGATGAACTCCCTTAACTTTATCTGGGAAGCACTCAATCTGCCCTTCCATTGTAAATGATATTTTTGCTGGATAGAGTAATATTGGATGTAGGTCCTTGCCTTTCATGACTTGGAATACTTCTTTCCAGCTCCTTTTTGCCTGTAAGGTTTCTTTTGAGAGATCAGCTGATAGTCTTATGGGCACTCCTTTGTAGATAACTCTCCTTTCCTCTTGCTGCTATTCTCTCCTTATCTTTAATCTTGGATAATTTAATTATGTTGTATCTTGGAGTGTTTCTTCTTGGATCCAAACTCTTTGGCTCTCTGAGTGTCCTGGACTTGCATGTCTAGTTCCTTGGCCAGACTGGGGAAGTTTTCCTTCATTGTTTTTTCAAATAGGTTTTCCATTTCTTGCTGTTCTTCTTCTCTTTCTGGCACCTCTATGATTTGGATGTTGGAATGTTTAAAGTTGTACTATAGGTTCCTAAGCCTCTCCTCATTTTTTTGAATTCTTGTTTCTTCATTCTGTTGTGGTTGAATGTTTATTTCTTCTTTCTGCTCCAACTCTTTGATTTGAATCCCAGTTTCCTTCCCTTCACTGTTGGTTCCCTGTACATTTTCCTTTATTTCACTTTGCATAGCCTACACTTTTTCCTCTATTTTGTGTCCACAATCAAATCATTTCAGTGAGCATCCTGATTACCAGTGTTTTGAACTCTGCATCTGATAGGTTGGCTATCTCCTTGTCACTTAGTTCTTTTTCTGGAGTTTGGATCTTTTTTTTTTTTTTTAACAATGCTTTTCGTTTTCTTAAAGATTTTATCTATTTATTTTTAGAGAGGGGAAGGGAAGGGAAAAGAGAGGGAGAGAAACATCAATGTGTGGTTGCCTCTTGCGTACCCCCTACTGGGGACCTGGCCTGCCACCCAGGCATGTACCCAGACCTGCAACCCTTTGGTTTGCATACTGACACTCAATCCACTGAGCCACAACAGCCAGGGCGATCTGTTCTTTCATTTGGGCCATTTTTCTTGGTCTCAGTGCACCTGTTATGTTGTAAGGCAGGGGTGTCAAACTCATTTTCACCAGGAGCCACATCAGCCTCGCGGTTGCCTTCAAAGGTCTGAAATAATTTTAGGACTGTATAAATGTAACTACTCCTTAACTGTTAAGGAGTTGAAATTATATTTGGCTCTTTGAAAGCAACTGTGAGGCTGTTGTGGCCCCCAGTGAAAATGAGTTTGGCACCTCTGTTGTAAGGGGTGGAGCCTTAGGTATTGCCAGGGCAGGGCAACCCACTTCCCTGCATTGTGACACTGTATGTGGGGAAGGGGTCAGAGGGAACAGTGCTGCTTGCTCTGCTCTGAGTTACTTCCCATGCTACCCACAAGTGAATTGGGCTCTTTTAGTGCTGATTCCTGGGCGAGTGGATTTTTATATGTCCTAGGACTGCGTGGGTCCCTCTGACTAACTCTCCTGTGAGACGGAGTTTCTCCTGCTGCCACAACCCCCACATATTTTTACAGCCAAAGGTTTTGAGGCATTTTCCCTGTGCTGGAACTCTGGATTGTGCAGTCTGTCTTGCTCCCCAGTTGTTCCTCTTGGTTTATCCACAAATGAATGCAGGACCACCTGGTCCACCAGCTGCCACCTTGCTATGCATCCTCTCCCTCCGGGCTGCTGGTCTCTGCCTCTCCTACCTGTCTGGATGAATGTTTCTTCTTTAACTCATTGGTTATCAGATTTCCACACAGTTTGATTTTCTGGCAGTTCAGGTTGTTTTTTTGTTTTTAAATTGGTTGTCCTTCTTTTGGTTGTGTTGAGGAAGCAAAGCGTATCTACCTATGCCTCCATCTTGGCCGGAAGTCCAATAAACATACATTTTTAATATTGTTTTTATATCAGGAAAGGAGAATAGAAGATGACTTATAATTAATGACTCATATAGAGAAAATGGGTATATTAACAGGGCAGGTAGAAAACTAATGGAGGTTGTGTATGGTGGATCAGGGTAGAGAGGGTTCAACAGTCCAGATTACTGAGATTCATAATAAAACAAGGCATCTAATTCCCTCCACCCCCTTTATTTTTTAATTATGAAAAATTTCAAAGACAGTCTTCACTTTGGGCTTTTCATACTTCATACTGTCTTCTATCCTTTTAGTTCAGTAACATAGAGCTACCTCATTTTTTTTTAAGTCTGTTTTATTGTTTCATTGTGTATACATAATTTATTCAGCCATTTTATTTAGAATACACATTTAGGTTCTAAATAAAGTTTATAGTGAACATCTTTGTATATACATCTTTTCCCCCAACTTTATTGAGATATAATTGACATTCAACATTGTGTTAATTTAAGGTATGCCACATAATGATTTAATATACTTGCACATGTATGTTTAGATTTTCATGCCATATATTAGTAGGACAGATTTCTGGAAGTTGAACTGGTGAGTGAAAAGGCGTGGAAATTTAAATGTCTAATCGAGTTTTCTAGCTTCTTTCCCATAAAGTTGTAGCTATTTATGCCCACACCAGCATAGTATGAGGTAGTCTGTTTCCCTACCATGGAGCCAGTACTGATATTATCAAATAAAAGAATTTTGGTGATACTTTTCATGTAGCAATTTTAATGATTACATAACTGGTTTCGTTTTGTAGGTACCATACTTTTTTTAACCTTTCGTCAGCAGGTGGACATTTACACTGTTTCGTATTGAATGTTACTTAGTTTCCTTTTTTTTGCTGCTTCATAAACAGTGTTTCAATGCAGATTCTTTGAACACATGTCAATATGTATAGTAGATTTATTACCGTGAGAAAGGTTCCTGTGTTGAAGGAAAGTATGTAATTCAAATTTTAATGGTTATTGCCATATTGGTTTTTCAGAAAAAAAAAACAAACCCTAATATTCTTTACATTTCCCTTGGCAGCAATGCATGAGCTTGTCCCTTTTCCATATCCCTGGCAGAGGTGTTAGCTATGTTTTTATTTTTTTCAGACAGTAGAGGCGTCTTAGTTACTTGAATTGAATGTTCTCTTTCTTAGTCATTTAGAGCAGTGGTCTCCAACCTTTTTGGCACCAGAGACTGATTTCATGAAGGACAATTTTTCCACAGACAGGGACGGGGGTGATTGTTTTGGGATCATTCAAGTGCATTACATTTATTGTGCTCTTTATTTCTATTATTATTACATTGTAATATATAGAGAAATAGTTATACAACTCACCATAATGCAGGATAGGAGGTGGAGCTCAGGTGGTAATGCAAGTGATGGGGAGTGACTGTAAATACAGATGAAGCTTTGCTTGCTCACACACCACTTACCACCTGCTGTGCAGCCCAGTTCCTAATGGACCATGGACCATTACTGTGGTTTGGGGACCCCTGACTTAGGGTTCCTTTTTGTTGTTTTTATTTCTTTTTCTGTGTATTTCCAGTCCAGCCCTTTGGCTCTTTCTCCTGTTGGGTTGTCTTTTTATCAATTTGTACATACACATATATGTATGACATGTTGTTTTCATTAAGAAATCCATCCTGATCCTCAGATTCTAATTTATATTCCTAGGTACTCTTATAGTACTTTTTAAAAAAATCCTCACCTGAGGACATTTTTTCATTGCTTTTTTTAGAGAGGGAAGGAGGGATGGAGAGAGAGAGAAAACATGTATGTGAGAGGGAAGCATCGATTGGTTGCCTCCCATATACAATCATATGTGCCTGGACTGGGGATTAAACCTGCAACCCAGGTGTGGGCCTCAGCCAGGAGTCCATCCTGCAGCCTTTTGGTGTATGGGAAGACGCTCCAACTAACTGAACCACACTGGCTAGGGCTCTCTTATAGTATTTTTAATTTAAGTGTCTCCGTTTTTAAAAATACAATGTAAAGGGGAGATCTTTATTTTTCTCTAGAGCAGTGCTGCCCATCAAAAATATAATGTAAACCACTTATGTTAAGTCCTCTATTTGTGACTGAATTAAAAAAAGTAAAAAGAGGGGACTTATGGCCAAGATGAAGTTGTAGGCAGATAACACTTTGCTTCCTTGCACAACCAAAAAAAGGACAACAGCCAATTTAAAAACAAAAAACAACCAGAATGGCTAGAAAATCAAACTATGGAAGTCTGACAACCAAGGAATTAAAGAAGAAACATTCATCCAAACTAGTAGAAAGGACAGAGAGGACATGTGGCAAGGTGAGAGACCTGGCCAGGTGAGGCGGTAGCTGGCAGACTGGGTGTTCCCACATTCGTGTGTGGGTAAGCCAGAAGGAACAACTGGGAGTGAGATAGACAACACAACCCAGGGTTCCAGTGTGGGAAACTAAAGCCTCAAAGCCTCTGACTGTAAAAACCTGTAGGGGTTACGGCGGTGGGAGAAACTCCGAGAGTTCATTGGAGAGACCCACAGGGTCTTAGAATGTACATGGGGACACCTACCCGAAAATCAGAAGGGTCAATTTGCTTGTGGATGGGAGGAAAGTGACTGAAAGCAGGGCAAGAGCCAAGGAATTGGCATTGTTCCCTCTCTGACCTGTCCCCCACATACTGTGCCACAGTGCAACAAAGTGGTTTGCCCCACCCTGGTGGATACCTAAGGCTCCACACCTTATAATGTAAGCAGTGCGTGGAGACAAAGAAATATGGCCCAAATGAAAGAACAGATCAAAACTCTAGAAAAAGAACTAAGTGAAGAGGAGATAGCCAACCTATCAGATGCAGAGTTCAAAACACTGGTAATCAGGATGCTCACTGAAATGATTTGATTGTGGACACAAAATAGAGGAAAAAGTATAGGCTATGCAAAGTGAAATAAAGGAAAATGTACAGGGAACCAACAGTGAAGGGAAGGAAACTGGGATTCAAATCAAAGAGTTGGAGCAGAAAGAAGAAATAAACATTCAACCACAACAGAATGAAGAAACAAGAATGCTAAAAAATGAGGAGAGGTTTAGGAACGTATGGGACAACGTAAACATTCCAATACACAAATCATAGGGGTGCCAGAAGAAGAAGAGGAGCAGCAAGAAATTGAAAACCTATTTGAGCCCTGGCTGGTGTGGCTCAGTGGATTAAGTGCCGGCCTGAGAACGAAAGAGTGGCCAGTTTGATTCCGGTTCAATTCTTAGGGCACATGCCTGGGTTGCACATGCTGAAGTTGGGGTTGCGCGAGAGGCAACCACACATTGATGTTTCACTCCCTCTCTTCCTCTGTTCCCCACTGTCTAAAAATAAATATATGTATATCTTTAAAAAATTTTATTTGGATAATGAAGAACTTCCCCAATCTGGTGAAGGAGATAGGCTTCTTCAGAGAGTCCCAAAGAAATTGGGCCCAAGGAGAACACACCAAGACACATCATCAATTAAGTTACCTGAGATTAAAGATAAGGAGAGAATCTTAAAAGCAGCAAGAGAAAAGGAGACAGTTACCTACAAAGGAGTTCCCTTAAGACTGTCAGCTGATTTCTCAAGAAGGGATTGGAAAGAAGTGTTCAGAGTCATGAAAGGCAAGGACCTACTTCCAAGATTACTCTATCCAGTAAAGCTATCATTTAGAATGGAAGGACAGATAAAGTGCTTCCCAGATAAGGTCAAGTTAAAGGAGTTCATCATCACCAAGCCCTTATTGTATGAAATAAATGAAAGAAAAAGATGATCAAAACTATGAACAGTAAAATGATAACAAACTCACAGCTATCAACAACTGAACCTAAAAAGCAAAAACAAAAAACAAACTAAGCAAACAACTAGAACAGGAACAGAATCACAGAAATGGAGATCACATGGAGGGTTTTCAGCGGGGAGTAGAAGTGGGGAGGCTGGGGGAAATGGCCCCGGGAATAAGAGGCATAATTGGTAGGTACAAAATAGACAGGGGAGTTAAGAATTGTATGGGAAATGGAGAAGCCAAAGAACTTTTATGTGTGACCCATGGACATGCACTAAGGGTGGGGAGAATGCTGGTGGGAGGGGTGGTACAGGGTGGAGGGGGATAAAGGGGAGAAAAAGATGGGTCAACTGTAATAGCATAATCAATAAAATATACTTAAAAAATAGCAAAATATAACCAGAGACATTGAAATTAAGAACAAACTGATAGTAACCAGAGGGGAGGTATAAGGGGATAATGGGGGGGAAGGGGGAAGGGTTTTCAGGAACAACTATAAAGGACACATGGACAAAACCAAGGGGGTGTGGAATCAGGAGAGGGAGGTTGGGATGGCTGGGGTGGGGGATAAAGGCAGACAACTGAACTCAAACAACAATAAAATAAAAAATAAAAAAAATTAAAAAGTAAAAAGAAATGATATTAAATTTTACCAACTTAATGATTATATTAATTTTACATGTAATTAATTTTAAACAGTTGTTCATGAGCTATTTTGTGTTCTTTTTTGTACTATTTGAAATCTGGTATATATTGTACTGATATCACATCTCAGTTCAGACTAGGCATATTTTAGGTGTTCAGCAGCCACATGTGGCATGTGGTTACTGTATTAAACAGGACTCATTAGGTGGATCAGGTGGATGGAGAGTTGTGCCAAGTCCATTTATTTAAAAAAAACAACAACCTTTTTTTTAAAAACTGAATTGAATTACCACACTTGCCATATGTGAAATTCTGTTACAGTGAGATATATTTCTGGATTTTTTATTCTATATTCTAATCCTCTCAATTATATATATATTCTTACAGCAAAATCACAATTTTTTTCATTGGTTCTTTAGTATTTTCTGAAATCTAGAAAGGCTAGTCTTCTTTTACTGTTATTTTTATACTTTTTGTTATATGTTCTTGGACATGTATTGTGTTTAAGCTGTGAAATAATTTTCATCATTTTCTCTCCTCAAAGACAAAAACTTGTGGTTCCCCCTTCCCCCAAAGCATTGAACATATACCTTAATTTGGGTAGATTTCGTACTTTTTATACATTGTCTTTCCATCCAGGAATGTGGTTTGTTGTCAGTTTGTTCAGGTCTTGTTTTATTTCTTCAATAAAATCTTATAATTTTCTTCTATAGATTCTTTTATCTTTTGCTATTATAATTGGAGATTTCCCCTAATTTCTATTAAGTAAATCAGTTTCTCATTGTTTGAGTAAAGAAGAAATCATTGATACTTGATTCTCATAATCTCTTACCCATAATAGTAAACTTTTTCAAAATTGTAGAGCGGATTGAAGTGTTACTAACACTCCATGATTCCAAGTTTCCCCAGGTAATTCTTATGAATTTGGCCACAGACATCTGCTAATCTGTATACTAAAGATTCTCAAAATTTATTTCCAGTTTATATTCCTTTCCTGAAACTCAGATACTTGGAGCTCAGCATGTGCAATATTGAGCACAGTATCTGCTCTCAAGAACAAAAGAGATTACTTTTGTTTTTATATTCAGTCTAAGAGTTCTGGTCCACTTAGTCTTAGAGAACAAAACCTGTGATTTTTCCCTCTTACCCTTCACAACTAATTTGTTACTGAGTTCTAAGAATTCTTTCAGCCACTTCACTATCTCCCTGCCTCTTCTGTCCTTTTTCAGTTCCAGTACAGGTTGATTTTCACCTTCTAATGTTCATTTAGTGTCTTTAGGATGTGGCCTCTCCCCCACACTTCTTTGTACCACATGTACCTGCCATTCTGAGCTTTCCATAGTTCCCCAAACACCGGTTCAGTTCTTATGTCGAACTTTACACAGGCTTCATTTCTCTGGTTCCTCACTGGTTATTTGGACTTCTTTGGCTCTCATAGCACCCATACGTGCATCTCCACTCTTAACCTTGTTTTTGTTTGTGTGTCTATAAGAATAAAAATTGGCTTTTATGTTTTTGTTTTTTATTCCAGAGAGAGAGGAAGGGAGAAAGTGAGAGGTGTTGGGGGTGGGAGGAGGCGAGGAGACATAGATTAGTCGCTTCTTTTATGTGCCCCGACTGGGGACCGAACATGCTTCCGGACATGTGCCCTGACTGGGAATGGAACCTGCGACCCTTCAATTTATGGGACAGTGCTCCAACCAACTGAGCCACACTGGCCAGGGCTGGGTTATTATCTTTATCCTTAGTAACCTAATACATTTTATGACACATGCTCAATAAATGTAGAACGAATTCTCCAAGTTCAGAACCCCTCTTTCCCATAGTAATTAGTAATACAGTGTTTAGAGTGAGAAGGAGCACAGTGCTTTTTTTTTTTTTCAGGAGCTGTAAGAGATTAGAGAAGGAATTTTCTTTTTACCCTACAGTTTCTTGGCTAGGAAACAGAGGAATAGAGTGGGTGTTAGAGCTTTATTAAGGAATGCAGACTGTCTCAGCCAGCAAGACTTGTTGCTTTTCTGCCCAGCATTGCATTGCTCTTTGTGTGGATTTCTGGCCTCTTTATTCCAGAACTTCTGCCATTATGCTATACCTTTGAGCATGGAGCTGTAGCACCTTGTAATATTCTGAATTGTTCTTTTGCCTCCACCTGAATACTGTAATTCTTTTAACTCATTGAGATTGTAAGTCACTAACTTAAAAAATTTAATAGTATCATTTATAATTCTAAATATAGATAGTATAGGTCCTTGTTGCAGATTTTGTTGTCTCATAATTAAATGTTGAATTCTAATATATATAGGAGGTCACTCCTTGTTTGTCAGTGGCAAAGAAAGGAATATAAAAAAAATCATTTGTTCTTTTTATTTTAGGGCTAAATAAATAGCATCCTCTTTTTTCCCTGACAGTTTCAAACAAGATACAGAAATCAGACACTAAAATACCACCTTTATTAGTTTTATGAAACTCCAGTTGGAGGGAGTAGTCCAGAAATAGCTAGTTGTTTGCTTACCCTCCCTTTAATTGAACTTGCCACCTAACTCTTGAGGTCTGCCTGTCTCCATCAGAACTTGCAGCTAAGCTTCTATGTGGTTGGGAGCAGATAAGACATCATCCCCTCTACACCCAGGTTTGAGGAGGAAAAAGGCAAGAAGCTGGGCCAGGCATGCTCAGCTTCTACTCCAAACCCCACTGGTTAGGTCAGGCTTTCCAAGGACAGGGGATGGGGATGGAGGGTGGTTTGGGGGAACTCTTCCCAAGGAAACCATGAGAATGAAGAGTAATTGTTTCCCCTAATTACTTTAAAACCAGGTACAAGTAGGTGGGTAGGAAGGTATAGATATAGATGAACTTTTTAAAAAGATTTTATTTATTTTTAGAGAGAGGGGAAGAGAGAGAAAGATCAATGTGAGAAAGAAACATTGATGAGTTGTTTCTGTGTACCCCAACTGGGACTGAACCCACAACCCAGGCATGTGCCCTGACTGGGAATCAAACCAGTGAACTTTCACTTTGTGGGACGATGCCTCACCAACTGAGCTACACTGCTCAGGGCTATGAACTTTTTTAAATTATGAAATTAACATATTCAGAAAAGACATCAAACTAAAAAGTGTAGCACAAAGATATTTCTATTAAAAAATATCACCATGTAACTACCACCTGGCTCAAGAAATAGGACATGGCCAGCCCTTCAGAATCCCCCCCGCCCTGAGCTTCCTCTTCATCACTATCCTTCCTCTGATAATAGGGCTGCCCTGATCCTTGGTTATTTATGTTCATGCTTTTTTTTTTATAGATTTACCACCACCTAACTTTGTGTCCCTAAACACTAGTATATTAGTTTAGTTTTGCCTGATTTATCATTATGTAAAAAAGAATCACATGTTGAATTTGATGTATGCATACTTTTGCTAACATTACATTTCTTATTCACCTGTTGTTGCTTGTAGCTATAGTTCATTTGTTTTTATTGCTGTACAGTATCCACTTTATGAATGTGCCAAGTTTGTTCCCACTGTTGCTGATAGTCTCTGGGGTTCTTTGCTGAATTTTGGCTGGTATGGATAGTTATATATGTATTTTACATTGCTTTTTTACAGTTTGAGTAATTCTAGGAGTGAAATTGCTAGATCACTGGTAAAGCATATGCTCATCTTTCGTAGATAATTCCACACCGTTTCCCAGAAAGGCTTTTCAGTTCACAGCAGCCCTGCCATCATTGCTTCACATTCTCATCAATACTTGATATTTTCAGACTTGAATGTTACTCATTTTTATTGAGTATTGTCATGGTGTCACTTTCTAATTTTTATTCCTCATAATTATACATGAGGTCAAATACTTTTTCCTATGCTTGTAGACCATGTGATATTCTCCAGTTTTGAAATGTCTATTCTGTGCATTATTTTTTTCTGAGGAGTTATTGGCCTTTTTCTTATGGAATTTTTTCTTTTCTCTGGTTTTATTAAGGTACATTGGCTTACATAACTGTGTAAGTTCATGGTGTACAGTATAATGAGTTGACATATATATTGTGAAAAGATTATTACAGTAAGTTTAGTTAACATCCATTATCTTATATAGGTCCAAAAAAAACAAAAAGATTTTTTTTCCTTTGTGATGAGAACTCTTAGGATTTACTCTCAACAACTTTAAAATATACCATAGTGTTAGCTGTAGTCCTCATATTGTACATTATATCCCAGTACTTATTTATCTAATAATTTGAAGTTTTTTCCTGTGACCACCTTTATCCAGTGCCCCCA
>VMDR010007337.1:0-41091 GCA_007922815.1 Macrotus californicus | reverse complement strand
TTTTTTTTTACAGTCTTTTCCAACTGAGTCATCCATTCAACAGAAAGTCCTAGGACTTTTGGTGAGATATAAGCATTTCTGGCTAAATTTAAAGCTGCAATTGTTTTCAGTCTGAGTAATGCATTGAAGTTGTTACTCTATTTATAAATAGTGACATTAGAAAATATATACATTATAATTAAGTGAAAAAAGCAGTATACAAAGCTATATGTACATATTAAGATTTTTACCACATTAAAAGGAAAAATATGAATTCCATACTTTATATTTTTTGGTGTAGTATAAAGCATCCCCATGAGCATGTTTTACTTTTATAATCAGAACAATCTCATTA
Organism: Macrotus californicus; assembly: GCA_007922815.1. Taxonomy (NCBI): domain Eukaryota; kingdom Metazoa; phylum Chordata; class Mammalia; order Chiroptera; family Phyllostomidae; genus Macrotus; species Macrotus californicus. The sequence continues at coordinate 40,757 of VMDR010007337.1, read as the reverse complement.
AAAGATGTCACTAACCTAAAAGTATTCTTAGATGCTATGTTTGATAATTAATACTCACTACTTAAAAGACTGCTTTACAAATCAGATGTTCTATAAATGTATTAAATGAGGTAAAAGTGAGCCCTCTAGGATTTTGAGGCAACAGTGAAGGATCGAATGTTCTAATCATTGCAACAGGCAAAGTGCCGTGTGGCAAAAGCCAATTCGGAGCAGACCTCTGTTCTTGAGGAATTAGGCATAAATCAGTGAGTTTAAAAATAAGTGTAGGTTGGATTGTTTTACTCAAGGTTCATAGGATTGTTAGATACAGAAGTTGGCTTAAGTCATTACAAGAGGAAAAGCAGATCTCAGAGGACTTAAAAAATGCTTTTTAAAAAAATTTGTGAAGAATACATGTTTATTATAACTGGTAAAAAATGTATTTAGAAATTTAAGACTCTGTCACCAACCTTCCATTATTTTTTAATTTTTTGTGGTCATATGACATACTTTGTTTGAATTGAGTTCTTTTAAATTTATTGAGACTGTGTATGGTCTAGAACATGGTCTATATTGGTAAATGTTCCTTGTGTACCTGAGAATAATGTGTGTGCCGCTGTTGCTGGATATAACGTCCTATAAATGTTAGTCAGGTCTTGTTAGCTGATATTGTTTAAGTCTATCATATTTTTACTTGTTTTAGCAATTATTGACAGGAGTGTCGGAAGCTTCAGCTACTTGTGGATTTGTCTATTTTTTCTTACAGTTGTATCAATTTTTGTATCATGCATTTTGAAGTTCTGTTGTTAGGCTCATAAACTGTTATCCTCTCTTGGTTAAATTGTCCCTTTGTCATATAAAATAACCTCCTTTAACCCTGGTAATATTCTTTTTTTTTTATTTCTTTGTTGTATTTTTTTCATTACCATTTAATCCCCTTATATCCCCTTCTCCCCAGCAATCACCACATCATTGTCCATATCCATGAGTCCTTTTTCCTTTTTGTTCAATCCCTCTACCCACGCTGCCCCCACCAGTAGCTGTCATCCTGCTCTCCATCTATGAGTCTGTCTGCATTTTTCTTTTTAGTTCAATTTGCTCATTAGATTCCACATATGAGTGAGATCATATGGTATTTGCCTTTCTCTGACTGGCTTATTTCACTTAGTATAATGTTCTCCAGGTCCATCCATACTGTCACAAAGGGTAAAATTTCTCCTTTTTCATTGCTGAGTGGTATTCCATTGTATAAATGTCCCATAGTTGTTTTCCACTCATCTACTGACGGATACTTGGGCTACTTCCATATCTTGGGTGACTAAAAAGCGCTGCAGTGAACACAAGGATGCTTATGTTCTTTACTTTGAAATATCCTTTATCTCATATTAATACAGCCACTCCAGCTTTCTTTTGACTAATGTTAACATGGTTTATTTTTCCCATTCTTTTACTTTTAACCTATATTTGTCTTTATAGCTTCTTTTTTTCGTGTATCTATGTCAGTCTGATCTTTTATTGAGTTGTAACACCCTGAAAGTTCTTCCTTTGTATGTGAAGTCTTAGTTCTAATTTTTAGCCCTTACCTTCTGCCCTTTCATGGCTGTTAAAACCCAGTCCTCTGCCCCTGCAGGTTGTTGATGGCCTGATCTCTGTGTGCTTTCTACCCCAACAAGTGGAGTTGCGTATTCAAAGGTTGTCAGCTGTTTTTTACCCAGCACTTCTAGGTATTTTATGTTAGGAAGATTTTAGGTTGTCTGTTTTGCCATTTTGCCTGAAAAGGAACTCACTACTGTTATTTATTATTTTGTTTGGAGAGGAGAGAAAAAAAATCCCCTATAATCCCACAATGCTAAGAGAGCAACAGTCTTCACTTACTGTCCTATATAGATTCATGTTTAAATCATTGCAGTCTCTGTTCTTTCTTAGGATATAAAAGGTCATTAGGCATTTACTATACATATTATTTTAAATTTTTTATATCTTTTTTTCCAGAACAATATAGCTGAAGTACAAGAATTGCATTCTGAATTAATGTGGAAGGATTTTATAGACCACATCAGTAGCCTCCTACATAGTGTTGAAGTGGAAGTCAGTTACTTTGCAGCCGGAATTATTGCCCATTTAATATCTAGAGGTGAACAAGCTTGGACATTGAGCCGTAGCCAGAGGAATTCTCTTCTGGATGATCTGGTAGGATCATTTGGTGTTTTCTGGAAGCATACAAATAATATTCAGAGTAGTTAAATTGTCAAAGCCTTATAATGCAATAATACAGTGCTAATAAATATTGTAATCCTTTCTTGTGTGTCTTGTGTCTTACAGCATTCAGCTATTTTGAAATGGCCAACCCCAGAGTGTGAGATGGTAGCATACAGGTAATTAGCAAGATAATTATTAAGACAGTAATGTAGTCATTTTTCTGGCTTAGAAAGGTCATTCCTACTAGATTTATAATTTTTCACTCAGGCATCTCTCTTTCTACTTTAAATGAAACAAAGTGTTTATACTTTTCTGTTACCCCTCATTCATCAGTCCTTCCTGCAGTCCACATTTATTGAAGATGAGTGCCAGGGACTTGTTCTATGCTGTTGAAATACACAGAGGAATAAGATGTGGTGCTTGTACACAAGAACCTTACAGCCCAGTGAGGGAGACTAACTATGAATCAGATACAGTTCACTATTATTCCAGTTTGTTCATAGAATGCTATAAAATTAAAGATGAGAGTACATAAGTATGCAGTGGAAAATGGTTAAAAGCTTCCAGAGGAAGAAGATAGTGAACTGAGTTTTGAGAGATAATTTAGTAGTGACAAGATTTTAGGAACAGGAAACAATATATTAACGCAAGGAGGTCCAAAACAAGATGACACATTAAGAGAACTACAAATAGCACCATATTAGTTTAGGGAAAGTTTGTAATAATTTATTAAAGTGCATACTGGATGCCTAACTCTGTTTATGACAATTAGGTGACTTGATAGCTAATTACTAATTACCTGAAGTATTTCAGATTGCTGCATAAATAATATTATTACAACTTAATTTTGTTGTCTGCTTCATAAATGCTGATGCCAACATTTTTGATTCCCGTAAATTATGTTCTAGACATTTTGGGGCAGAAGGCCAGTAGAAATAGAAAGGCTAATTCTAGACTTCCTTCATGATGTTCTATCAGTTAGTTATCAGCTAACCTCTTTTCTAAGTTTTCCAACCAAGATCTGCTATTCTTTAAACGTGTATCTTCAAGACAAAAAAGAATTTTTTAAAGGTTTTGTGTATCTATTTTTAGAGAGAGGGGAGGGACGGAGGGAGGCAGGGAGAAAGAAGGGAGATAAACATTGACTGGTTGCCTCTGGTAGGCCCCCAGCTGGGTACCTGGCCCGCAACCCAGGCATGTTCCCTGTCCAGGAATCGAAATGGCGACCTTTCGGTTTGTAGACCAACACTCAATCCACTGAGCCACACCAGCCAGGGTCAAAATACTTTTGAAAAAAATAAATTTCTGGGTTAGTACCTTGTTCTAGTACCTTCCATCTTCTCTACCAATACTTGTCAGAATATGGTCCCATTTCAAATGGCTAAGACAAAGGAAAGATATACTGTAGCCCATTCATACTAGTTTTAAAATAGTTAGATGAAATTTCTCAAATTAAAAGCTCAGGAATCATTGCTTTAGAAAATGACACTAAGACCCTGGCTGGTATGGCTCAGTGGACTGAGTGTGGGCCTGCAAACCACAGGGTCCTCAGTTCGATTCCCAGTCAGGGCACATGCCTGGGTTATGGGCCAAGTCCCCAGCGGGGGGTGTGTGAGAGGCAACCACACATTGATGTTTCTCTCCCTCTCTCTAAATATAAATAAATAAAATCTTTAAAAAAAAAAGAAAATGACACTAAGGGTGGGATGTAACTTTTATTATTTTCTTTTGAACTTTTAGGTCCTTTAATCCGTTTTTCCCATTACTTGGCTGTTTCACAACACCAGGAGTGCAGCTGTGGGCAGTTTGGGCCATGCAGCATGTCTGCAGCAAGAATCGTATGTACCAGAAAGAAACTGTTGTTTTCTTTTTCACAGAATATTCTCTTTACATAGGGAAGCCATTTCTAAATTGGGTGTTAAAGTGATTTTTAAGGACACAGACTAAAAAATACAATGTAAGAAAACCTTAGGTTATAAACTAAATTTATTCTTTCAGAATGAGCTTGGTGATAGTAGATACTGAATGATACTGGTGAATGAGACTTATACTCTTCTAACATCATGGACTATAAAGATTAGGAGCCTACAGTGTGTTCATTTGTTGAGCAAAAGGTCTTAAGGAGATCCAGTGTTTATGGTACATTCCAGTGCCCAGTCCTTATCTACATAAAATTTTCTTGTTCAAGATGTTGCTGTCTGTACCCATGGTCTGTGGAGAAGCGAAACATTTAGATCAGGTTTTATATCACTCTTTTTTGAAGGTTGTGATGCAACTCTTTGTCAGTTATTTATTAATATAAGCTCCTTCCATAAATGATTTGAAACATTGCACGAGAAACACATAGAAACACTCTTTAAGACCTACTACTCAAGACCTTGTATTTTTTTTTAACATTTTTATTTTTATTTATTTTTAGAGAGAGGGGAAGGGAGGGAGAAAGAAAGGAAGAGAATCATCAATGTGTGGTTGCCTCTTGCATGCCCCCTAGAGGGGACCTGGCCTGCAACCCAGACATGTGCCCTGACTGGGAATCAAACCAGTGACCCTTTGGTTTGCAGGCTGGCAGTCAATCCACTGAGCTACCCCAGCCAGGACCCAATTCCAGTTCTTTATCAAACTGTTACTCTTACAAGAATATCACCTTACCCCATTACAAGGGAGAAAATGTTCTCCTTGACTCTCCAGCACTTTGTGCCTCAGAGTGCGCAAGGGGAGGAAGTCCAGATTTAGTCTCTCTCCAGTGGTGCAGTACCCCCATATCCACTATTTCATGGGCCCTGGTGGCCACCTCAAGTGAGTACACAGGTCTGAAAGACTAACAAACACAGATTTATAAGAGAAAATCACAAATTTTATTGAATTTTTACAAGTCCCTGAAAACTTACACAAGAGAATGAAGACCTGAAAAAGTGACCAAACCAGGAAGCTTTTATACCTTTTAGATGAAGAAACACTAAATTCGTGAAGAATTGAAGATACAAAAGTGTGGCTAGAGGTAGTAAATGGTGAAGAAAAAAAGAAAAAAAATTGCTAAATTGTTCTTCATCAAACTTAAGGACTTCTACTTTTTATTTTTACTTTTTTGCTTTTTTAAAATACATTTTATTGATTATACTATTACAGTTGTCCCAATTTTCCCCCTTTTGTCCTCTCAACCCGGTACACCCTTTCCCTCCAGCAATCCTCCCTCCTAATTTCATGTCCATTCAACATACATGTAAGTTCTTTGGCTTCTCCATTTCCCATACTATTCTTAACATCCCCCTGTCTATTTTGTACCTACCAATTATGCTTCTTAATCCCTGCAACTTTCCCCCACTCTCCCCTTTACCCCATCCAGCTGATAACCCTTCAAACGATCACCATATCTATGACTCTGTTCCTATTCTGGTTGTTTGCTTAGTTTGTTTTCTTAGATTCAGTTGTTGATAGCTGTGAATTTGTTGCCCTTTTAATGTTCATAGTTTTGATCTTTTTCTTTTCTTTAAATAAGTCCCTTTAACATTTCATGTATTAATGGCTTGGTAATGATGAACTCCTTTAGCTTTACCTTGCCTAGGAAGCACTTTGTCTAACCTTCCATTCTAAATAATAGCTTTGCTGGATACAGTAATTTTGGTTGTTGGCCCATGCTTTTCATGACTTTGAATACTTCTTTCAAGCCCCTCCTTGCCTGTAAGGTTTCTTTTGAGAAATCAGGTGATAGTCTTATGGGAACTCCTTTGTAGGTAACTCTCTTCTTTATTCTTGCTGCTTTTAAGATTCTCTATCTTTAATCTTTGGCATTTTAATTATGATATGTCTTGGTGTGGTCCTCTTTGGGTCCAACTTGTTTGGGACTCTCTGTGTTTCCTGGACTTGTATGTCTATTTTCTTCACCAAATTAGGGAATTCTTTCATTATTTTTTCAAATAAAACATTTAAGTTTTCAGTTTCTTTCTCTTCCTCTTCTCCTGGCATCTCTATGATTCAGATGTTGGTATGTTTGGAGATGTCCCAGAGGCTCCTTATTCTATTCTTGTTTGTTTGTTTTTTTAAATTCTTTTCTTTTCTTGCTATTCTGGTTGAATATTATTTCTTCCTTAGAATCCAAATCAGTGATTTGAATCCTGGCTTCCTCCCCTCCACTGATGGTTCCCTGTAGATTTTTCTTTATTTTACTTAGTGTTGCCTTCATTTCTTCCTTTATGTTTTTTTCACACTCAGTGAGTTCTTTGAGCATCCTGATAACCAGTGTTTTGAACTCTACATCTAATAGGTTGGTTATCTCCATTTACTTTAGTTCTTTGGGGGGGGGGGTTTGTTCTGTTCTTTTGTTTGGGCCATATTTCTTTGTCTTCTCCTCATTTTGGCAGTCTTTTTGTGTTCGTTTCTGTGTATTAGATAGAGCTTCTTTGACTTCCTGTCTTAGTAGCATGGCCTGTTGTAGAAAAGGCACCTGTAAATTGTGTCGGGTGAAGGCTTAGGTAATCATCAGGGCAGGGCAACCTGCTTCACCACTTTGTGGCTGTGTAGAGAGTGCTCAGAGAGGGGACAGTGCCAGTGCCTAGCATCTCAAGTTTTTCCAAGTACTCACCCTGTTTCCAATCACTTCACCCACTTTCCATATGTGACTGACACACTTCCATCAGTTGCTCTGGTGGTGAATCCCATAGTGGATGCGTTTGTGTATGTTCTAAGTCTGTGCAGACCCTTTAAATTGAGTCCCCTGAAAATCCAGCAGTTTGTTCCACTGCCCAAACCCCCTGTTTTTTAGTGAAAAGCTACAGGGATTTATCTTCCCTGGGCTGTGCAGTCTGGCCTGGTGCTGGGATCCCTTGCTCCCAAGGTATCCCTTGATCACAAGGTATCCCTCTCGATTTTTATCCACCATATGTGAATTTGGCACTGTCTGTTCTGCCACCACCAGCTCTCCGCACCACTGCGTCTCCACGCCACTCCACCCATCTCTCTGACTCCACTCCTCCTACCCATCTGGATGAATGTGGCTTTTTAAATCCTTGGTTGTCAGACTTCCATACAGCTCACTTTTCTGGGTGTTATTTGTTTTGAGATCTAGTTGTAAATCTTTCTATGGTTGCACAAGGAGGTGAAGCCTGTCTACCTATGCCACCACCTTGACTGGAAGTCCAAGGCTTGAGATTTCTACTTTTTAAGAGACGTTGTTAAAAGAATGAAAAGTTAATATACTCATTGGGTCAGAATATTTGTGAATTACATTCTGATTAAGCACTTGTATTCAAAATATATAGACAACTCTCAAAGCTTAGTAAATAAGAAAACAATAGAAGTTTATAAAAATGGGTAAAAGAGTTGAACAGACCTTTCATGGATGGTGAATAAGCACACAAAAAGATGTTCAGTGTCATTAGGATACATATATAGATTAATGCATTAGAATTGAGAATACAGTCGTGGCCTGATAGCTCAGTTGGTTAGAGCATTGTCCTGATATGCCAAGGTTGCAGGTTTAATCCTCAGTCAAGGCACATTCAAGAAGCAACCAATGAATGCATAAGTAAGTAAAACAACAAATCAATGTCTGTCTCCCTTCCTCTCTTTCTAAAAGTCAATAAATAAAAAAAATCTTTTTAAAGAATTGGGAGTGCAGAGATAAATCCATATATCTACGGTCAGTTGATTCTTGACAGGGTACCAAGACAGTTCAGTGAGGAAGGAACATGTCTTTCAAAATGGCGCTGGGAAAACTGAATAGACACATATAAAAGAAGGAACTGGAACCCTTACCTCATACCATACAAAAAATTAAAATGGATCATAGGCCTAAAAGTAAGAGCTACTTTTATATAAACATGAGCATATAAAACTTTTAGAAGTAAACAGATATAAATCTTTTTGACCTTGAATTAAGCAATAGTTTCTTAGAAACCAAAAGAGAAGTGACAAAAAAAGTAATTTAATTGGATGTAATAAAAGATTTTTAAACTTTTATACTTCAAAGGACACCATCAAGAAAGTGATAAAACAAACAAAAAAAAGAACCCTGACCACTGCAGCTCAGTTGGTTGGTGATCATTCTGCAAAGTTAAAGGTCGCCAGTTCAATTCCTGGTTAGGCACATGCCTGGGTTACCAGTTTGGTCCCCTGTCTGGGTGCATGCAAGAGGCAACCGATCAATGTTTCTCTCTTACATCAGTGTTTCTCTCCCTCCCTTTCTTCCTCCCTCCCCCTCATTCTAAAAAATAAATAAAAACTTTTTAAAACAAAGAAAATTAAAAATCCCACAAAATGATTGAAAATATTTGCAAATTATATAGTTGACGAGGGAGTTATTTTTAGAATATACTTGTGTAAAGAGTTCTCACAACTTGCCCTGGATGGTGTAGCTCAGTGGATTGAGCGTGGGCTACAAATCAAAGGGTCCCTGGTTCAATTCCCAGTCAGGGCACATGCCTGGGTTGCAGGCCAGGTCCCCAGTGGGGGCCACTTGAGAGGCAACCACACATTAATGTTTCTCTCCCTTTTTGTCTCCTTCCCTTCTCCTCTCTCTAAAAATAAAAAAATAAAATCTTTTTTAAAAAAAGTGTTCTTACAACTTAATAATAAAAAGAAAAATAGTCCTGTTTAAAATGAGCAAAGTGCTTGCTTTGGCAATGTATGTATAAAAATTGAAATGATACAGAGAAGATTACCATGGCCTCTGCACAAGGATGACACGCAAATTTGTGAAGCGTTCTGTAATTAGATAGATAAATAAAAGTGGGCAAAGGATCTCAATAGACATTTCTCCAAAGAAAATACACAAATGGCCAATAAGCATATGAAAAGAAGCTCAACATCATCAGTTTTTAGAGAAAAATAAATTAAAACAACAATGAGAGCCCTTGCCATGTGGCTGTCTTTGTTGGAGTGTCGTTCATAATCCAAAAAGTCACATGTGGGAGGCAACCGATCAGTGTTTGTCTCTCACCTTGATGTTTCTCTCCCTCTCTTTCTCCTTCCCTTCCCCTCTCTCTAAAAATAAATCAATAAAATCTTTAAAAACACGTTTTCCAGATTGTCTATGTCTTATGATTAAAGTATAAATGCATGGTATATGTAGTAGTTACCTGTGGAACCTTGCAGCATAAGCATAACATCATTGCAAAGGTATTTATCAAGCTGTAGCATACGTTAGTAGTCTGTAACAAAACAGCTACAATTTCAGTGAAAAAAGAACTCTTGTGGAATAATTTTTAAGTAATTTAAGAAAAGCTTTTTCTCTTATTTTCTTTCAGCCTCAAGGTATTGCAGCATGCTGATTGAGGAAGGAGGACTGCAGCATTTATACAACATCAAAGAACACGAGCAGACTGATCCCCATGTCCAACAGATTGCTGTGGCCATTCTGGACAGCTTAGAAAAACACATTGTCCGCCATGGGAGACCCCCTCCCTGTAAAAAGCAGCCGCAGGCCAGACTAAATTGATAGCCATAGGCAATTGGATAATTGAATCACAAGAATCCTTTTTGTGATAGGTTCATGTGGAATATCTTTACCCTCTGTGATGTTTTGGGGTTTCTCTGATAAGAATCTTAGATCAGTTTGAGGCTGATGATATATAGTACTGCCCATGTGAATGGTCTCTAGTTTGTTCTGTGATTTTTAACTCATGAGTTAAGAAGGGTCTCTTCCTTCATCATTGCTTTTTAGGAAATTTTCCACATCTTCCAGTGTTTGCACTTACCTGTGCTTGAAATTCTACAGTTTTATGATAAAATTTGCACGAACCCTTAGGCCAGACTCTTCTGATCTTAAAGACCCTTCCAATCAGTTGGCAGCTTCAGATGAGCTGTTGACCTGATTTCTGGCATTGCTTCAGTTGTAAATTTTTTACTGCTTCTGTATAAAATGCCTTTATTCTCTGTCTGTGTATGTTTTATAAGATGCCCTTTTTAGTGTGAAAGAATGGAAATCTGAATCCTCTCCTTGGGAAAGCTACTCACTGGCTGGAGCCTGGATGGCTGGAAGAAAAATATATTAAAAAGAAAAACTATTAAGGGAGAACAGAGTTTAAGAATTGGGAAGAGGTCTGGTCTTACGGTATAGTTTTTAAACTGGAGCAGGCTGTCCTTCTGGAGTTCACCTGTCCTAGGGCGTGAACAGTAGCTGCTGCTTCGTATTTATTCCTGGAAGCATGGGCTTCTGCTTCCTACACAGACTGCTGGTTACTCTCTGGAAATCGTTCCCTAAGCATCACAGTGTAAAATATTACAGCATTCTGTGTTAAAGATTGACTGTCTCAATCTGTATGTCACATTATTGTGAAGATGTGCATTTTTAAACTGTCTCGTTAAAACTGACCATTCTTGTCCCTCTATCTCAAAGTCATTTTGTTCAGTGGAATAGAGACTACACATGATGTTACCTGCTCAGTTAAAATACAATTAACGGCAGTAAATTTTGCCACAAGAAGTTATGTGTACCTTAATGTTTTCATGCTGGGAAAAGATATCCATATCTCACTGCCAAAACTGAATAGCAAGAATTAGACTGTTGTTAAATGTAGTGATTCCAGGTGCAGTGCATGAAAGAAAATACTTTTTGATGGTTTTATTTTTTAGACAGTTGCCTTTCCTTTAATATACCTATTATAGTGTAGTAAAGAATCAGTTATCATTATATCAATAATGGCAGTTGGGAGGCCGAAAGTCACCAAGAAACTTAATTTCCATTTCAAATTCTAGTTTGCGTATAAGGTTAATCACAATCTCATACGTCTGCATTTCTTTTCATAGATGACCAAAATTTTTTCAATAGAGATTTTCAATGGTCTGTTTAAATTATTGTGATAATTCAGAAACAATTTAGAAAGGAGGTGGTTTATTAGTATGCTGATAACATTTTTGATGTACACATTTTATACCACTATTACAATAATCACCCTTGAATTATTTGCTACTCCTCCACAGGGATGAAAACTTAAACTAAAAAAGTATTGAGTAGGTTTTTAGAACCATTAAAAATCAAATTAAATTGTGGGTTAATTTTGACTTAATTGGTTTAAGAAAATATTACAGGTACAGCATACATTTTCACAGATTAAGTCTGTTTCAGAGGAAATGGAAAATTCTTTAAAATCCCCCCCTTTTCTTTTGAATTTCAATGTTTAAGGCAAGATGTAGAAAATGACAGCCTCCAGTAGCTTGGAAGTTGCTAGTAGCTATGGGGACCACTCCCAGGTCTAGCTTGTGTGATTAAAGGAAAGCCCGTTTGAAACGTTTGGCTTCAAGCTTTTCTTATATCCTGTTGAAGACAAAAGTGCATGTTCCTTATGGGCTAATCCTAGATTTTTGTCCTGACAAATTGTTTTTAGAAATGACTCCAAATGTACAAAAGTAATAAATCTCTTCATTATGCAGAATAACTTGTGGGTAGATGAAGACTCAAAAGTATTTTAATTTACTACTTTGAACACTGGTGATGGCCAGATACCTCTGATTCTTAAAAGCAAGATAATTGATCACATCCCAAATATATAAAAATTGTAGTGCCTTTATTGTTGGGATGGTTCTTTAAATTGTATATCTGATTAGGGCTCAGAATTGTTTCTAAGGTCTTGAATCTGGCTAAAATATAATAGATGTGTGTGTTGAAATTATAAGGCATAACTGGGCTGTCTCTACAGTAAGCATCTGTTAGGCCTCCCTTTTGCATCTAGATAATAGAATTTAACAGTACTTGGTGCCTTCAAGAGTTACCTCTTCAATGGCTTAAAGGTACTGTTTCAAGCACAATTTAGATTAGGGTTGAACCACTCGCTGCTCAGATTGTAGGTGCGCTCAGATACTGTAAAATATCACTACATCAGTCCGCAGCAACAGCAAGAGTTAGAACTAAAGGAAATTGAATTAGGCTTTTTAGAGTATAATGATGCATGTTGGTGTCATTGAGGAGAAGAAGAACATTCTGAAGTTAAAGCAGAAATATTTAAGCCATTTCATTGTTTCCATCAAGTAAGTTTTGCTGTGATCTTTGTACTCTAAAAAATCATTTTTTTTCCTGTTGCAGTTGAAACAAATCAAGTAGTAATAAGGGATTCACTAACCCTCTGGCCAAGGACTCAGTGGCTACTGATCTTAACTGAGGATTTAAAAAGTCATATCAGACCCACAATTCCAGGAATTGACTTTAATATTGCTGCTCCTCACTCCTGGATAGAAATGCTGTTTAGTGGTACCAGTCAATTTAAGTGAGTTACCCAAGGTGGTGGTGAATCACCACAGGCTGCTGTGAGAATTTAATTTTATCTTTTGATGGTGAACATCCAAAGAAAGACCCATATTTAAAAACATTAATCTTTTATATCCAGCCTAGGAAATTGCTTTCACTAGTGGGACCATTAGAGTTGGTCCTTTTTCTCCCCAGTCACTTTCATTTGGCTGACTTTTTTATTATGCTGTGCGTTAATATAGCATTGAGTCATCTTCTAGCCCTCTGAACCACGTTTTAATGAAAACATATTTTATGTGCTAAACGGGGTAGTAGATTAGATAAATGGATCGTGGTTTTGGTGTAATGTTTCAAAAGGCATGGATGACACACACCCACCACCATCCCCCACCCCTTCCCTGCCATGGAACGATGTGCAGCAGGACCCAAGTTTGAAAAGAGGTCTTGAGTGGCAGGGAAAACAAACTTACTGTTTGGTTATTGTGCGACTTTTATCTTGGGATAAGCAGTATTAGTAAACTAAAGGTGTAAGGTAAAGGCACTATCACACTGTCAGCTGCTGTGGGCAGTTTTATCTGTATGTTATCGAATACTTATTTGGGGACTTTGTGGCTAGGGCTTCAGAGCAGTATTATAAGCTTACAGAGAGATTTGCAAACTTACAGTTTCCCTCTCAAATCCATTGTAGCAGTTTTGGGTGATTGTGTGGATATTGGATGTTTAATCTTGACCGTTTGCTTTGTATTGACACAGTTTTTATTTTTAGTGTTAACTCATAAACTATTTTATAAATAATGCATATCCAGCCTTCATCCAGTGATGAGAATAGCAGTATGATAGGAAAATTTGCTGAATGTACTTTAAATGAGTAATTGCTTTATCTTTTTTAGTATTACATAGTCTTTGCATGACATGGTACACTCCTAATTATGCATTCTTTAGTTTCCAAATCTTAATGTAAGACATTCTGTGTTAACTGATAGGTAGCCTAAGAAAGAGCTTTCTTTGCCTGTTTCTTCCATCCCCCAGTTTTTTGGGGTAATCTGTGAGAAAATCAATGCTGTTTCTTATTTCTCTGGATGAAGCAGTGCTCTTTTGGACAGCACAACCTAACTTTATAGCTAGACAGAGTGATTATTAAGGATATTTAGAAAATCCAAATTTATCAAAATTATTTTGTGGGAAATTGTAAATCTAGTTCATTAATAGTATGTGTTCAATTTGGGACTCACTTTTGGAAAAACTGTTCAAATTGAGTTCAGAGCGGTTTCTTCCTTTAGCAATGGGAGGATGTTATATCAAGATTTGTATTCTCAGATAACCTGCAAGAATAAAAACCCTGACTTTTGTAGAAACCCCACTGTCAAATTCTGACTTGTGAGTGTGAGAAAAGCTATCTTTAGCTTGAATTCTAATGGAAGAATTTAGTTTAACTCCTTTCAAAGGATTTGAAAAATTTATTGGAAAGTATAATGTATATACATTTCAAAGGTTCTTAGTTGTCTGGACTGCTGGCACTGTTCACAGTGGCCAGGTGAATGGCAGTGTTCTGTACATGAATCATGCTATATTTTAAATCAGGACATCACTTAGGTTTTAATGTGTGTACAGATTTTTGTTGGGAATTTTTTTTTGCCTAAATAAATGTTATAAATTTTATGTAAAGTGTGTCTTGTCTACTTTGATTCTAGGCATTTGCTTTAAAATTTAATACTAATGCAAGATTCTGATTCCTTAATTATCCTCTTATAACAATTACTTTCTGAAAAAGACCAATGGTTTTGTTACCGGTATTGTCAGCTCTTGGTTCTTGAGTTCAGCAAAGAAAGAATTCAGAGCCAAGAACTCTAACGCGAGAGGAAGTTTGTTTAACATGCAAAGCAAAAGTACACTTGAAGAGAAGCCTCAAGCGGGCTGCTCAGAGAGCTGCCTTGGCCTATTAGAAAGAAAGTCCCAGAGGCAGAGGAAGTGAGGAAGCTGTGCTGCATGGACTCAGGAAACAAGTTACAGAGGCACAAAAAGGGACATTTGGAGACAGGTTCAGGGGGTTAGCCCAGGAAAGTTGCCGCTGCCCCCTGCTCCCCCGGTTGCAAGTCTTGTGGGGACCCTTAGAGCTTAGGAGAAAGAAAAGCAAAAATACATGCCTGAAGAAAGAAGGAAGGGTCTTGCTCTAGCCACAGGGGTGTCCAACATTTGGATGTTTCTGGGCCACATTGGAAAATTGGGCCACACATTAAATATACAAACACTAACAAAAATTGATGAGCAAAAAATAAAAAGGTTTTTGCTCTGACTGGTGTGGCTCAGTGGATTGAGCGCCAGACTGCGAAGCAAAGGGTCGCTAGTTTGACTCCCAGTCAGGGCACATGCCTGGGTTGCAGGCCTGGTCCCCAGTAGGGGCTGCATTAGAGGCAACCACACATTGATACTTCTTGTCTTCTCTTTCTCCCTCCCCATCTCTCTCAAAATAAATAAAATCTTTAAAAAAAGGTTTTAAGTAAATCAACGATTTTGTGTTGGCCCACATGCATAGCCATCCTATGCTGCACATGGCCTGTGGGCTGCAGGTTGGACATCCCTGAGACAGAGAGAGAGATCACTTGAGTGTGGATGCACTAGGTCCTTTGTCTTAAAGGTTTTTATCTGTTTTCTAAAGGCAGGAATTTTAGGGGAGGATCTCAACAAAATAATCATCAGCTTTCCAGATACATCTATAGGGTCAGGGTTATGGTCTCTACTGATTGGTCATAGAGGTATATTGGTCATTGCATCTGTTCCTAATGCCAGCCATGGCATTGCTACCTCTGATTTTGCTACTTTTCTAGGCCTGGAGCTGAAACACAAATGAAACCTAGATGTTATCTCTAGTTTGACCAAAACTCTACCTCTGTGGTCAGTAGAACCCTGGCTTTGTTCCTAAGATTATTTGATGCTGATCATTGTCCTGAGGGCATAATGCTTAAGAGAGTGGTCATGCAAGAAAGAAGGAGGCAAGCCAGTCAGGGTGCTGGATGTGAGGCCTGATGAATCAGCTCTCTCTCTCAGTTTCCCCATTCCACTTGCCAAGGAATTTTCCTGGCTTCTTACTATTCTGCTTCAGTTTTTTTAAGATAATTTCTTTTCCTTTTCTAAAATAAAAATTATTTATTGATTTGAGAGAGAGGACGGGGGGAGAAAGAGAAACATCAATTTGTTGTTCCACCTCTCCATCCGTTCTCTGGTTGACTCTTGCATGTGCCCTGACCAGGAATCAAACCCACAACCTTGATGTATCGGGGCAACCCTCTAGCCAACTGAGCTACTGGCCTGGGCTTGCCTCAGTTTTATTGCACAAGTTTTCTAGTGCTGGAGCTCCATTTATTCATTTCATTAAATACCTATGCTAGGTACTATTTAAGTGTTGGAACTTACATAATTTATAAATCCCTCAGGGAACTTAAAGATTTGTGAAGAAGAAATATTAAGTAGATAAATAAATATTATTTAATATCCTATTACAGACCAGTCTACAGTGCTGGTTACAGAGACACAGAGACTACACCTAAACCAAACGGGGTACCCATTACACAGCCCAAGAAGACTTACTAGAGAACAGAATGTCCGGGTTGACATGCAGTCACAAAACTATTGAGGCAATTAACTGATATAATGTATATTTTTAAAGTGCATTTAGTCAGGGAGATTACCAAAAAGCAAAGTATAATATTGTAGAAGAACCCCATGACCTGGAAAAATCCTTAGTGATTTTAGTTTCAGAAACTTCATTTTATATTTGAAGAAACTAAGTCTTAGGTAAAATGAACTTGTCCAAGCCTCACAGCAAGTCAGTAGCAAACTCCATCACAATTCTTATTTCCCCACCTCCAGTCCAGTGGGTCCCCCACCCCCACACGCGTATTGTTGCATAATAGCAGGTGTCTTAGATTGAAGCAGAACAGTTGACCCCTGTAATGGCAGGCTCTGCATCCGCGGATTCAACCAACACTGGGTGGAAAATATTTGGAAAAAAATTACTTTGTTGATGTGTACTGTATAATTAGGCCTATGATGATTGTGTCTGTACTGAATATGTACAGATTTATTTTTCCTGTCATTATTCCCTGAACAATAGAATATAACAACTATTTACATAGATAGCATTGGTACAGAAAAGAATGTGCACCAAATTGTCAGAGTAGAGATTAACTGTCCTTTGAGGATAGTGGTATTGGGCAGCATTAGTGTCTAAATGCTATAGAATTGTCAATGAATGGTCACTACAAATACTACTACTTCACAACACAAACATCAGATTAGACGTATTGGAGTAATAGTGGTTTTAAAAGGAGTTTATTGATTTTTCTTAACTGTTTATTGTCTGTCCAATAATTCACTCAAAAGTTACATAGTATTACTATGGGTCATACATACCAACAAAGACAACAAATCTTTGGTTAATATTTAAACCAACTAGTTGTTGAGCTGTGTTGTTGATGGCCAGCACTTCAAAAATTAAAAATTAAAAGCCTTCCTCCATTCTTCAGCCTCTCCCACCCTTCCTCACTGTTTTTATTGTGTAGATAGACCCACTCTGTCTTGGCTAATTTTTTTTCTTTCCTTCTGATTACCCTGCCATCTCCAATTCCCTGTTCTTAATCTGCATCATACTATTCCAATGAACTAGTCTAACTGTGTAACTCCTCAAATTGAGAGGAGGAGGTTAAAAGGCAGTAATCTTGAGCACTCACATTAGTCATTTTTGTCTCATAAATTTTTTTTAATCCTCGCCTGAGAATATGTTCATTGACTTTTAGAGAGAGAGAGAGGGAGAGAGAAACATCAATTGGTTGCCTCAGGCATGCACCCCTGGGGATCAAAACCACAACCCAGGCATGTGTCTGGACTGGGGATCGAACCTGCAACCTTTTGGTGTACAGAAGATGCTCTAACCAACTGAGCCACCTGGCCAGGGGTTGTGATTTGATTCTAATGCAGTCTCAAAATTCAGCCTTTACACAGGCTCCAATCTATGAAAGAGTAAGTCATAGAGTGGGAGTACCCACACTGAGCTCTCGGCTTCCAGAAGCCAGCCTTTGGAGCAGGTTTGGGGAAATGGCACCAGTGACTAGAAGTTGCAGATGAATGGCTTTCTCCCATGCATTGAATAAGACAGTTGTTTAAAATCATCTTGCAATGATTCAGTCAAGGACCATCTCTAATGAATGTCTGTCCTAGAATGGGATGCAAATATAAGAATTAAGAACAAAAAAGCCTTTGCTTTCCTTTCACTTTACATTAATACATATAAAATAAACCGTTTTTCTCAGAAATCAAATTGACAGTTGCCAGATGGGAGGGGGTTTGGGAGATTGAATGAAAAAGGTAAAGGGATTAAGAAGTACAAATTGCCAGTTATAAAATAGTCACAGGGACCTAAGTACAGGATAGGGAATATATAGTCAACTATATTGTAATAACTATGTATGGTGTCAGATGAGGTACTAAACTTATGGGGGTGATCCTTATATAAATGTCTAATAACTATCTTGTATACCTAAAACTAATATAATATTGTATGTCAACTGTAATTAAAAAAAAATTATCCTCATGTCAAAATTCTTTTTTCATTGCTTTTTTAGAGAGAGAAACATCTATTGGCTGCCTGTACATACCCTGACTGAGGACTGAACCTGCAACCTAGGTATGTGCTCTGACTGAGGATCAAACCGAAACCTTTTGGTTTATGGGATGATGCACCACCAAACTGAGCCACACAGCCCAGGGTGAACTTTTTTTTTAATTTTTTTTTTTAGGTTTTATTTATTTATTTTTAGAGAGAGGGGAAGGGAAGGAGAAAGAGAGGGAGAGAAACATTGATGTGTGGCTGCCTCTTGTGTGCCCCCTACTGGGGACCTGGCCTGCAACCCAGACACGTGCCCTAAGAATCCAACTGGGTACCCTTTGGTTCGCAGACCTCTGCTCAATCCACTGAGCTACACCAGCCAGCGCAAACTTTTTTAATTTTTAAAACAAAGGAACCATTTCAATCACATATTTAGAATGTGATTATCATATTTGAATATGGAGATTGAGTTACTAAATAAATTTTCTACCTAATTCTTGATCTCATCAATTCAAAATTGCAAATATGAATAATGAACCAAGTACTGTGTTCAATCTAACCCTCCAAAATCTTATAAGGTGAGATCATCATCTCCTATTTTACTGATAAGGGGAAGCCTAGTGTCAAATGACTTGCAACAATTCACACAGATAATAAGTAGAGGAACTTGTAGATTAAAACCTAGACACTGTTTTAACACCAGAATCCCCACTCTTCGCAGAACCTTTCCCTGCTTTGTACAATCTCAGTAATGATGTCATTGTATGTGAAGACAAAAGTGTAATGAAGAGCTCTCTGAAATCGGTTCATGGAATAAATCACATTATTGTTTGTGGATTTAAAGAGTCTTCCCCTTAAAAAACCTATGGGGCCTGACTGATGTGGTTCAGTGGGTGGGCATCCTCCCCCAGACCAAAAGGCCACAGGTTTGATTCCAGGTTAGGGCACACTCCAGGGTCGCAGCCCTGCCCCGGTTCGGGGTGCAGGAGGAAATCAATCTATATGTTTCTCTCCTTCTCTACCTCCCTCCCTTTCTCTCTCTGTAAAAATAAACAAAATTTTTAAAAAATATTTTTTGAAAAACCTATGGGAATAGATCAACTATAGTTTAGAATTAGGGGTGGTTAAAGAACAAAATTCAACAGAGTAAATTTGAAAATCTAATTGGCTTTATTAAGTGATTTGTGAATCTGGCAGCATCCCATCTAACAATTAGAAGGGCACTCCACGAGGGTTGTGCAAAATGCAGTTTTTATAGGAAGAAGGGTGAAGCAAGGGAGTTATTAACAAAAGCTAAGAAGGGATTATAAATATTTGGACCAGGACACATTCTTTTGGGTTTTTATCATGCATATTATCTTGTCTTCCTTTGGGGGCGGGGCAGGAAATGGAGAGGCCCTGCCTGACAGATTACCTCACTGGTGTTGACCAGAAAACTCCAGACTGGTCGATTAGGATTATGTCTCTGGGAGAGGTTGAAACAGCAATTAGGTCAGATAGTAAATCTCCGTTTCGTATAATGAGTTTTAACACAAGTGATCTTGTGTCTCTGGATTTTCTTTAACGGGTCAGTCACTTAGCACTATGGACCAAGTACTATTGCAAGGGGTCTACAATTTCAAATACCACTAGTTATTAAGTCGATTCTAACAGTTGACTTGGAGTTCCAATGTAGCCAAAAAGTACGATATATCAAGGCAAGCACTATGCTAAGCCTTTTTAATGTATATTTTCTTACCTAAGCCTTGCAACAGCCTTGAAAAGAAGATAATTATTCTCTTTTGTGAATAAGGAAATTGTGAGTTATTAAATAACTTTGCCATAGTCACAAGCTAGGAGGTGTCAGAGTCACACAGAAGACTCAGGTCTGTCAGACTCTGAAGTCTATACTCTTTTTTAAAAAAAACCTCTTTTATTGATTGATTTGAGAGAGAGAAACATCAATTTGTTGTTCCACTTATTTATGCACTTGTTGATTCTTGCATGTGCCCTGACTGGGATGGAATCTGCAACCTTGGCGTATTGGGGTGACGCTCTGACCAAGATGCCTGGCCAGGTGCCAAATCTGACATCTACGCTCTTAAATCTCTGTGCTATAAAGGGGAAAAAATCCAATTTAACTATTCAGGCTATTTCTATGCACTTTTTTGGCCTATCTCAAAGAACTGACCCCATTGACAGCTTTCCAAATTTACAATGTTTTGAACTCACTGGCCCTACAATAAAACATACCATTTTACATATTTGGGAAGAAAATTTCTTGGGTGGGGCTAAAGAGATCAACAACCCCTGAAACTGAAACTCCTTAGAGCTCACCTCAATGTGAAAACATCTACACTACAGAAGTTACAGAAAGATACCTTATCTGACATCCTTTGTCTGACTAGAACCAATCTTTCTGTGAATCAGCCGCCACAAACCCCATGTACCCTCAGGGAGATCCTCCGTCAGGGAGGCACTGACCGCAGGCACCAGGACGGTCCAAAATGATATAAACAACACTCATCAGGACCTTCAATCCTTCGAAACTCTAAACCACTCTCCTGCTTTATCATACCAGCATATAAACCTTTACCTCCAGGTGTTCTTGGAGCTAGTTTCCATAGGGTGTTGCTAGAAATAAACTTTTCTCCTGTTTATTTATTGTCAGTTAATTCAAGATCCACCAATTGGACCTAAATTGGCAGAGGGGTTTTTCTCCCAACAGGGCTCACAGTAAGTTCATTTTAAAAAATTGTTAACACCAATAAATAGGAAGACATCATGTCAGAATAAAGGATAATCCTTTATTTAAATTTTGTTTTGAATTTATTGACTTTAGAGAGGAAGGAAGAAAGAGAGAAATATCAATAAGTTGTTCTCCATACAGGCCCTGACTGGGTAGGGAACCATGCATCAGCCAACAGAGCCACACCAGCTAGGGTCAGGACAATCCTTTAAATACCTGTATATCCATTTAGTTTTATATATATCACTTGTCCATATTTTACTCAGTTCTACCTACCTGTGATAACTTACATAAGGACAGCAAGGATCTTTGAAATAGCCTTAGGGAATCATTTCCCTAGTTAATTTGGTTCCCCAGGAGCCCTTTCTCTTTCTTCAAGTTCATTATTTTATTGTATTACCTTTACCAATAATCCTCCAGGAAGACCTCTTAATCCTTTCCTGTTTAGGGCTGCTGACACCCCTGTAAGGTTCCAGTTCCTTCGTTTCCTGGGCAGATCACTACAATGGGAGAAATAAACCAAAGCTAACACAAATCACAAATCTTCACAGCTAGTGTTTGTGTTTTTGATGCCCAGAAAGAGACAAAGGCAGAACCTTCTCCCTTAGAAAGCATCCATTTGAGAAGACAAAAATAACACATCAGGAGAGTCTCTTAGTTTTTGAAATTCTTCAAGTTTGACATTATTTATCTCATTTTCTAGAAGAGGAAACTAAAACTCATAGGTTAAGTAACTACCTAAAGGTGAGGTGGAGGTAAAATTTGAATTCAGAATTTTTGACATCAAAACTAATGATCTTTCCCTGTACTTCATGGCAACAAAGCTTTAAAAACTTTTACAAAGTTCACCTCTTGGCCAGGTAGCTCAATTGGTTAGAGTGTCATCCTGCTACACCAAGGTTGTGGGGTTCAATTCCTGGTCAAGGCATGTATAAACCATCCAATGAATACATAAATAGGTGGAACAATGAATTGATGTTTCTCTCTTGCTTCCTTTCTCTGTAAAATCAATAAAGAAAAATTTTATACAAAGTTCTTAAAGAATTCTAACCGTGATTTAACGAGATCTTAACTATTGTTCTCCAACTTCATTTCAGAAGTTTAATTTCCTTAAACTTCCCAATTTATCTGTATCTCCACTATTCTTACCCTACCTATTCTATAGAGTTGGCTGGAAGAGGGTGGGGTATGTATGTGAAGGCTTTCTAGAGGAAGTGACATCTAAGTGAGATCTGAAGGATTAATAGGAATTACTTATTAGGGGGAGGCAGAGCAGACAACACAATACAAAAGTACATTTCTAGAACTGAAACAATTTCAGTGCATAATGACCAAAAGAAAGGTTATAGTGAGAATATTGATGGTTTAAGCTAGAGAGGTAACCAGGAGTTGAGATCATGAAGGCCCATCTAAAACCATTTTAAGACGTTTACTTCTCATTTTTGAGGATAATGGGGAGCCATGCAAGTGTTTTAAACTGGGGAGAACGGGTCAGACTTATGTTTTAGGTAGAAGATTGGAAGGAATGAGTCTGGTACCAGGCCAATTAAGAGCATGAACTAAATCCTCAGAAATGATTTGTTAGATTGAAGGGGAAAACTGGAGAATGGGTATGGGATAGATATAGAGGAGATTATGGAAGGAAAGGGTAGAGGAACAGGTTATTCCAAAACTTGCCCCTCTCTAAATAGATGCAACCATGTCTGATTTCAGAGAGAAACTTCCCCCAACAGCTACAATTCATTTGTTCCAGTTAACAATTGTATGTATTTTTTAGACTAATATTATTGATCACCTCGCATAAATTAGGCACTGTTTTAGGCCTGGGGATACAACAAAACAAAGTCCTTGCTTTCCTGTGGTTTACAATTTTTTCCTAGTGGGAAGAGGAAGAAAATAAACAGAAATAAAATAAATATATAGCATGACAAATAGTGTTAAGTATTCAGACAGGATGAAAGGGATAAGAAATACGGGGAGGGCATGCTGATGGTGGCGAGGATTTCCATTTAATGCATCATAGTGAGGGAAGTCCTTATTGATTAGGCAACATTTGAGCAAAACTTGAAGTAACTAAGCCGTGACTGGTGTGGCTCAGTGGACTGAGAACTGGCCTGTGAACCAAAAGGTTGCTGGTTTGATTCTCTGTCAGGGCACATGCCTGGGTTGCGGGCCAGATCCCCAATTGGGGGTGTGCATGAGGCAACCAATTGATGTTTCTCTCCCACATCAATGTTTCTCTCCCTCTCTTTCTCCCTTCCTTATTCTTTCTCTAAAAAATAAATAACATCTTAAAAAAAAAAAAATCTTGGAATAAGAGCCTTCCATGAGGATAGCAAGGAATTCAATAGTGCTGGAGTAGAATAAGCAAAGGAAACAGTGACAGAAAGATGAGGTGAGAGAAGGGCATGGAGAAGACAGATTATGTAGAACCTTGTAGAGCATTATTGTTATTTTTTTTTTAATTCTGTGTGAGATGGGAAGCTATTAGAGAGTTTTGGGCAGAAGAGTGACATGATTATTTAAATTGATCACTCTAGTTCCTATGTTGAGAGTGGATATTAATGGAGCAAGAGTGGAAGCAAGGAAACCAGACAAGAGAATACTGTAAAAATCCAAGTGGGTAATGACAGAAGCTTGGACCTGGATAGCAGTGATGGAAGAGGTAAGATATAGACAGTGTCTGAATATATTTTGAAGACAGAGCCAACAGGGTGTGGCTGGGTAGCTCAGTTGGTTAGAGCATCATCCAAATAAGCCAAGGTTGTAGGTTCCACCCCCAGTTGGGGCATGTACAAGAAGCAACCAATGAATGCATAAATAAGTGAAACAATAAATTGATATTTCTCTCTCCCCCTTTCCTCTTTCTCTCTAAAATCAATTTAAAAAAATGAAGACAGAGCCAACAAGATTTCCTAAAAGGATATGGAATATAAGAATAATAAAGGAGTTAAAAAATAATTTCCAAGGTTTTTGTTATAAACCACTGAAAAGGAAGGGGTTGCCATACACCAAACTGAGAAAGACTGGTAGGAAAAGCAGGTTGAGAGGAGACTATCAGGAGTCTACTTTTGATACATTAAGGCCATTTAGATAATGAGGTGGACATGATGAATAGACAGCTGGATATATGACTCTGAAGTTTAAAAGTGAGCTATAGGCTAGACATATAAAATAAGAATACATGAGCACATAGATTGACTTTAAAGTTATGAAACTAGATAAAATCACCACAAGTAAAAGAGAATGGGTATAGAAGAGGTATACAAGTACTGATTCCTGGAGTACACAGAGATTTAGAGTCCGGGTAGTAAGGGATCAGGGGGATGAGAAGGAGCTGCCAATGAGGTAGGGGGAGCAGGGAAAGAAAGACGAAAGAGGAAGGGACGGGGAGGAGGTCAAGACGTGTCCTGGAAGCTGAATAAAGGATTTTAGGAAAAAAAGTGACCGTTTGGGTCAAATGCTGCTGAACGGTCAAATAAGATGAGGAATGGCAGTTCTTGGCAAGAATGGTTTAGTGGAATGGTGGGGATGAAAGAAATTGGTAGGAGAAAAACTGGAGACGGAAAGGTAGTAGAATTATGGAAAATATCAGCTTGTTTATATGTTGGTGGCAATAAGCCAAAAAAAGAGGGAAAAGATGATAATGCAGGAGGAAAAAAAGGATGTACTGGATGATGTCTTTGAACAAGGAGGAGGGGATGAGATTTAGTGCGCAAGACCAGGGCTTGGCCTTAGATAAAAGCGTAAATTGTTCGTAGTAATGGGAGAGAATGAAAAGACAAAGAGCCTATACTGGCAGGTAGATGTGATAGTGGGAGTTTGAGATGTTCATTTTGTATTGTTTTTCTTTCTTTCCTTTTAATGCTTCACAAATTTGCCCAACATCCCTGTGCAAGAGTCATGCTAATCTCTGTATCATTCCAATTATAGTATATGTACTGCCCAAACCAACACAACTGCTTTTCTTTTTGTCAGGAAAAGAGGAAGTTGAGGGTTTGATGGGGAGAGGAGGTGTTGGAAGTTCGAGGACAGAGGGGTGGTTATGAAATGGTCCACTTAAAAAATAAAGAATAATGACCTGGACTTGGAGTTTAGAAAACTCGATTTTGACTCCCAGGTTTCCCACTCATCAGGAGGGTAAAGCAATTTGCACACACAACCTCTCAGGTGTTCAGTTTCTCTATGGATAAAATGGAGATACCTACAGCCCAGAATTTTTTTTGTACGAGGATTAAATAAAAGAATAAATGTGAAAGAAAAGTCTTTTGCAAAGTTATTTGTACTTGAAAAATAATTTTAACATTTGAATCCACTAATCAAGGACTTGCTTTGTAAGCATTGTTATGTGTTTTACATACATTATCTTATTTAATCCTCACTTTGACCTCCAGAGGTGAGGAATTCTCATCCCATTTTACTTTGGGAGGTTGAGCTTCAGGGGTATTAAGAATCTTGCCCAAGGCTCAGAAGTTAGTTAGGAGGTGGAGTGGCAACCCAATCTAGGATTCAAATCCAAGGCTCAGAACTATCCTTTTCCAAGACAGATTTTCATTTTGATTAGCGAAAGTGTAGTAATTTGTTCTCTTGGAGCAAGTTATAAGGGTTTTCTTGGTACTTTTTTTAAAATTACTTTATTGTTGTTCAATTACAGTTTGAATTATCCCCCCTCCTCTCTCCCCCCACCCCTCCTGGTACTTTTTAGGGAACAAGAAAGCTTAGCTCATTTTGTTACTTAGGTTAAAAGAGCTTCTCATCCAATGTCAGCAGGAGTTGAAACAGAGGACTGATATGAGAGGTGCTGTTGCCAGATTTTTAGGAGAAGTCTTTAAAAAGTATATATTTCTATTTCTTTTTTTAAAGGTTTTCTTTACTTATTTTTAGAGAGGGAAAGGGAAAGGGTGTGTGTGGGGAAACATCAACGTGTGGTTGCCTCCCAAGTGCCCTCTACTGGAGACCTGCCCTAGCAACCCAGGCAGTACCCTGACTGGGATTTGAACCAGCGAACCTTTTATTTGCAGGCTGGCACTCAATCCACAGAGCTACACCAGTCAGGGCTTCATTTAATTTCTTTAAAGTTCTCATTTATTTATTTTTTTTAGAGAGCGGGAAAGGGAGGGGGAAATAGAGGGAGAGAAACATCGACATGTGAGACATCAATCGGCAGCCTCTCACACGCCCCCATCTGGGGACCCCGCCCACAACCCAGGCAAATGCCCCCGCCAGGATTCCAACGGCGACCGTTCAGTTCGCAGGCTGGCGCTCAATCCATTGAGCCACACCTGCCAGGGCAAGAACATATTTTCAAGTATTAAAAATACATGTCCTTCTTCCCAACTATATGAGCTGGTCACGGGGATGCATGCCTCTGAGGGACGACAGTAATGGGGTATCAATCCGTGAGGTGTGGGGCTGAGCCGGAGCTGCGCGAGTTCGAGGCAGGATGGAGATAGGTCTCCGGAGCGCGGGTAGGTGGGGAGGGACTCTTGGGCCCTGATAGGGTGGAGTGGGGGTCGGCGGGGCGGAGGTGGGGAGGGCTCCTCCTGGGGGCGGGTCTGCGGAGCGCCGACCTGTGCGGGCGTTGGGTGAGGCAGCTGCGGGCGCGGGCGCGTGCGCGTCGCTACGCCGGGCGTTTCAAAAGCCCGGCTACCAGACCCGGCGCAGGCGGTGCGCGCGCGGCGCACGGACCCGGCGCGGCCCAGCAGCCTCCCGGAACCGGTCGGCTCCAGCTCGCGTGGAATTCAGGCTCCCGCTCGACGCCCGCGCTCTCTTCACGCCTCGCCGGTCGTGGTTGCCATGGTTCACTTTTTGCACCCAGGCCTCTCTCCCGTGACCATCGTCCTTCCCGACGCTCAAAAGGATGCCCCGGGCCGCTGCGTGGTGCTGGTGAGCACTGGGGCCGGGGCGGGACGCGACCCCCGGCGCGACGCCGGGCGCCGGGCGGGCGCGGCGAGTCGTTGGGGACCTTGCGAAGGCGCTTGTTGGGTCGTTGGGATGACGCGGGTGAAGGCTGAGGAGGCTGAGCTCCCGCCAGACTCCCGTCGCTGTCGGGGAAGTGCAAACTCGAGGGGAGTTTTCTGCCCGGGGCGTCGAAGCCCCAGGGCGGATCGCAGTGATCTTGAGCAGGTGACTGGAGGCTCCGCGAGAGCGAGTCCCGCTTCCCGCGTGACCTCGGGCGAGTCTCCTCCTCAGATCTTAAGACTCCCCTGTTGGCCGGAGCCGTTCCACCGTGCGCGGCAGGTTAGACGTCCGTGCTGGGCTGGGCGTTAGGCCCTCCCTCCCCGTAGGGGACGGCGGCGCTCACTGTCGTCATGAACCCTGGTGCCCCAAACCTCGACGGTTTCCCCGCGTGCATTGCGGACGCGGGGCTCCCCGGAGGCTGCAGCCCCCGGCCCCTACTGCCTGAGCCCTCAGGTCCGGGACCGGGACCGGGACCGTAACCGGAAGGCTCTCCTGAGACGGCGGGGGGAACTGGAAGCCCCAAAGACTGAAATTCTTTCAATTTCACGTTTTTTTTTTTTTAAAAAACAAACCAAACCAAACCTGGAACACCTTTTAAACTCACCTCGGAGCAAAATGCAAACCAAAAGAGTATTTGGCGCCTACTGTTGTTTTAAGTAGTATAGCATTTCTAAAGTAAATCCGATTATGTGTTTATGAACTTGAACTTGACATCAGGTATTATGTCAGACTCCACATTCTACAACAAACACCCCAAAACACACTCTTAGAACTAAATATCTAGTGACGGCTCAACCCAAAAATCAGTAGAGAGGGAAGGAAATATTCTGGTTGAGGGTGTACTTGATTCACTAGTGCCTTTTTTGTACTTGGAGAAACAGGGAGAGAAATGTCAATGTGTGAGAGAGACACTGAATGGTTGCCTCCCACACGCCCTCAACTGGGGACCTGGCGGGCAACCCAGGCATGTGCCCTGCTCAGGAATCGAACCCGTGACCTGTCCGTTCCCAGGCTGGCGCCCAGTCCTCTGAGGCACACCAGCCAGGGCTAAACGCAAGATTCTTTTGAAGAAAGATAGTCAGACCAATCTATTTTGTAAGTCAGCTTCCATGTACGTTCATTTTCTTTGTAAGATTTTACATTTAGTTAATATTTTAAAGGTTTACTTTATTTTTGGAGAGAGAAGGGAGGAAGAGAAACATCTATATGTGAGATAAACATGTCCCGCAACTCAGGCACGTGCCCTGGCCCGCAGTGGAATTGGCAGCCCTTCGCTTTGTGGGATGTCGCCCAACCAACTGAGCCATACAGGTGCAGGGTTCAGTTTGCTAATATTTTGTTAAATGTTCTTACTTACGTCCACGTTTATGAGGAAATTGCCCCTTAGAAATACTGTTTGGTTTTAGTATCAGAATAATGCAGGTCTCAAAAATGAATTGGGATGTGTTAGTTCCTATTAAATTTTTTTGAGTATGTGGAGGGTTGGTGTTCTTTATTATTACTTAAGTGTTAATAGAACTCACCAGGGATGCCACTGAGAATTTTAATTTCTTTGGGGGGAGGAAAGGTTTTTCATTATGTGTGTTTCTTGGGGAAGAATTTAATTATATATTATACTTATAGAAGCATCGATTCATCCGGAAGTCATAACATTCCTAAATGTGTACGCACTTACAGATTGTCAGTTTTTGTAGTTTGTCATTGAAGGAATTTGCCCATTTCACCAACATTATCCAATTTACTGGCAAAATTGTTCATACAATTCGTTTATTATCCTTTAACACAGGATCTGTAATGATCTCTATTTTGTTCTGGTTTTGGTCATTTGTATTTTCTTTTTTTCTTTCTCTTGGTCTTGTACTGTACCTAGGGATTTAGTAATACTATTGATCTTTGGTTTTGTTTTCTATCCATTGCACATCCTTTTTTTTTTTATTTCTCTAAAATTCCTTTCATATGCTTACTTTGGGTTTAACTTATTCTTCATTTTTTATGGTGGATACTTAGGTCATTTAAAATTTTTTTTTGAGTATTTAGAGCTATACTTTTAGCGATACATATAGAGCTCTACATACTGCTTTCACACTGCTTTGGTTAACACCCATAAATTTTGATATATTGTTCAAAATATTTTCTAAGTTTCATTATGGTTTCTTCTTTGACCCATGGGATATTTAGAGGAGTATTGCTTAATTTCCCAATAGTTGGATATTCTACAGATCTTTTTGTTTGATTTTTTTTTGTATTATTTAATATGGGTCTTAAAAATTTTATTTTTCAATTACAGTTTACATTCATTTTGTATCAGTTTCAGGTGTACAGCATAGTGGTTAGATAGTAATATCCTTTGCAAAATGGTTCCTCCTGATACTTAAGTACCCATCTGTCACCATACATAGTTATTACAATATTCACTATATTCCCTATGCTGTACTTGCTTACATCCCTGGGACTATTTTGTGACTACCCTTCATCTTTTTCATCCAGCCACCTAGCCCCCCTCCCCTCTGGCAATTGTCATTCTGTTCTTTGTATCTATGAGTCTGTTTCTATTTTGTTGTTTCATTTATTTTGCTCTTTAGATTCCACATATGGTATTTGTCTGTCTCTGACTTATTTCACTTAGCATAACACTCTCTAGGTCCATCCATGCTGTCACAAATATGTTAATTGACTTTTTAAAAAGTCTTTATTTTTTCCATTATAATTTAGTTCCCTTATATCCCCCTACCCCCAGTTGACTTTTAATGTTATTGTATTGTCAGAGAACATACTCTGATTTCAATCCATGTACATTTATTGAGATTGGTTTTATGGCTCAGATATCTGGGTGCGTGTTCATATATACTTAACAGGATTATGCCCTGGCTGGTGTGGCTCAGTGGATTAATTGCCAGCCTGTGAACTGAAAGTTCATTCAATTGATTCCCAGTCAGGGCACATACCTGGGTTGCAGGCCAGGTTCCTGGTAGGGGGTGCGTGAGAGGCAACCACACATTGACGTGTCTCCCCCCTCTCTTTATCCTTCCCTTCCCCTTTCTAAAAATAAATAAATAAAATCTTTTTTAAAAAGAGGAATCTGTATTCTGCAGTTGCATATAATTATTCTATGAACGTCAGGTCAAATTGGTTGATAATGTTTATCTGTATTCTTACCTGTTTGTATCAATTACTGAAGATGAGTATTCTAACTGTAATTATAGATGTTTCTCTCTTCAGTTTCTGCTTCATAAATTTTTATTCATTTTGAGTTTATTTTTGTATGTGGTGTTTGAAATGTTCCAGATTCATTTTCTTGTGTGTATCTCTCCAGTTTTCCCACTACCATTTTTTAAAAAACTGTTATTTTCTCATTGTGTATTTTTGCCTCTGCTTCCTGAATTTTTAGAAAAGATTTTATTATTTTTTTAGAGAGAGGGGAAGGGAGGGAGAAGGGGAGAGAGACATAGTGTGAGAGAGACATTGATCTGTTGCCTCTGACACGCACCCCAACCAGGGACCGAACCTGCAGTCTGGGCATGTGTCCTGACAGGGAGTCAAGCCGGTGACCTTTTGCTTTGCAGGATGATGCCCAGTCAATGAGCCACATCTGTCAGGGCTGCTTCATGAATTTTGAAGCTGTTAATAAGTGTGTATACATTTAGGAATTACATTTTAATTGACCCTTTTATCATTATGACATCAGTCTTTTTTTTCACTTTCACCCTCCGAGGACAAGCTTATTTTTTTTTTTAAAGATTTTATTATTTTTTTAGAGAGAGGGAAAGAGAAGGAGAAAAACATCCATTTGAGAGAGAAACAGTGATTGGTTACCTCTCATACTGAGCCTCTACTGGGGATGGAATCCACAACCCAGGCGAGTGCCCTGACTGGGAATAGAATCAGCAACCTTTTGTTTTGCAGGCCGATGCCCAAACAACTGAGCCACACTGGTCAGGGCTTCATGCTTATTGATTTTAGAGAGAGGGGAATGGAGGGGGAGAGAGAAAGAAACATTGATGCGAGAGAAGGGGCCGTGCTCCCACCAACTGAGCCCCACCAGCCAGGGCAGGACATCTATCCTGATTTTTGGTAATGTTGCCCTGCAGCATTCTTTTTCTGGCATTAACATAATCACCCAAGCTTCCTTAGCATTAATGTTTAATAACTTTGTAGTATTTTTGTTTTAAGCATATCTCTTATAAAAGCAGTCTTACTTTTTTAAACATGTTTAAAAAATTTTTATTTTTTGATCTTAGAGCGAGAGGAAGGGAAAAGGAGAGCAAAACACTGATTTGTCATTCCACTTATTTATGCATTCATTGATTGATTCTTATATGTGCTCTCATGCAGGGATTGAGCCTGCAACCTTGGCATACTGGGTGGACCCTCTAACTAACTGAGCTACTCAGCCAGGGCTTACTTTTTTATCCAGTCTGATAATTTGTGCCTTTTATTTTATTTTATTAATTTAATTTATTTTTTGCTTTTTAAACTGCTTTATTTAAGTTTACAACATGTAATAAGCATTTTTCCATGCAGTAGGTAAAACTCTCCTGCTGACACAAACTTATATATTGGGCCAAAACACAACATTCATTTAGAAGCTGGTAGTATGAGACTCACAGGAAACAAGTATCAGCAATAGATTTACAAGGACGGTATGTCACAAATATGTAAGTTTAGGAAGCAGGTGTGTCTTCCTGTTAACTTCAGGGATTTTCAAAGCATAAGACATAAGGTTTCTCAGGCATAAGACAAAACTCAGCCATGGTTGGTGTAGCTCAGTGGAATGAGCCTGGGCTGTGGACCAAAGGGTCTCCAGTTCGATTCCCACTCAGGGCACATGCCTGGGTTGTAGGCCAGGTCCCCAGTGGGGGCCACTGGAGAGGCAACCACACATTGATGTTTCTCACCCTCTCCTTCTCCCTCCTTTCCCCTCTCCAAAAATAAATTAAGTCTTTAAAAAAAAAGACAAAACCCACTGTGATGGTAATGAGAGGAGGGTATCAGTGTTAAGTGCGGCTAGACTATGACTAAACTGCTTTCCCTTTAGCTTTTGTGTCAGTCCTCTCATCTCCATCCTTTCTGTATTTTATCTCATCCTTGCCTGTGGCTCTCCAAGCCTCTGACTCCAGTCCTGCCTATATGCTGCAGGATGAACTGCCTATGATTTTCTCTGGGCACACAATATTCACCAGCTTCTAAAGGGAGAGCCAAGGGCTATTCTTTTTTAGCATCTTGCTCCTTTTCATTCTTTTGTTTTTTTTCCCCCCATTTTTCTGGTTGGCGTTTTCCATGTTGAGATTTTTACTGCTTCTTCCTCTTTGGACACCATTGCTTCTGGGCCTGTCCTTGCTCTTTCCTTCTCCTTCCAATTCCTGCCCTGCACTCCGCTGGATACCTGCACCCACATACCTGCTCCCTTTCGCCTCCTACTCTTGGGGCATGTGCCCTGATTGGGAATCAAACTGGTGACCTTTTGGTTCACAGGCCGGCACTCAATCCACTGAGCCACATCCGCCAGGGCTGAACTTTTCTTATAGTGTAGATCTGATAAAAATTTGTCTATACTTTTGTTTGGAAATATTTTTATTTTACCTTTATTTTTGAAAAATATTTTCATTGCACTTAGTTTTTCTCCCTACTGCACTTTAAAAATGTTATTTCATTGTCTTTTGGCTAGCATTGCTTCTGATGAAAATTCAATGATCATACCTTTTATTTAACTGTGCCCACGCAAACCCATCTAAGTATTTTTTTCTTTATCATTGGTTTTTAGGCATTTGCCTTGTTGCATTTTTTTTTTTTTTTAATTTCTCTTTGGGTCCATTTTGCTTCTGGGATTAGTGGGTTTGTATTTTGAATCTAGTTTGACCATTTTTTGACTTTTTCTAAAGAAGCAATGAAATTTGTTTTATTCTTTGTATCCAGTGAATTAACTGTGTAATTAAGTAAATATTAAACTATAAAACAATTTTATAGATTCCATGTATACGATATTATCTTTTCTGACCATTACTTTTTAAAATATTTTTTCTTTCCTAATACTTCCTTTCTTTGGTGTTTCCATTACACATTTTTATTAGATTGCTTAAGATTGCCCCTGGGACTCTATGCTTCTCTTCATTTTTTTGTTTCTGCTTAGTTTTTTTTTGTATTACCTTTAACTTCACTGATCTCTAAGTTTGTGGTGTCTAATTTTTGAAAATGTTATCTCATGCATTATTCATTTTAGACTATATTTTTCAACTTTAGAAGTTCTCTTTGGGTCTTTTACAGACCTTCCATTTCTCTGTTGAGATTCTGTATTTATCAGCCTTCTTATGTTTATGTTCTCCTTTATATCCATGAATTACAATATTTGTTTTAATGTTCTTGTCTGCCAATTATATCATTTCAGTTATTTCTGGGTCTGTTTCTATTGACTGATTTTTTTCCCTCCTTGCTTCTTACCATGTCTGATATTTTATTGTAAGCTATGCTACTTTGAGTGTCTAAATATTTGTTGTCTTCCTGAGTAGGGCCTATATTTGATGTTTTAATAATGCTGTTATAAGTTTTAAAAATTTGATTTTCCAATTAATTGTTGGTTGCATATAGAAACAGTTTTTTGTTTTACTTTTTTACCTTGTATCCGTTAAAACATGTTAATCAGGAGAGTTACATATTTTAGAAATGATGAATCTAGACTCTGGGTAGAGATGCATTAGAAAAGGATTAGGAGCAAAAGTAGAGAAACTAATTTGCAGTTTTTCAGTATTGTAGGTAGTGATTTGGATTAGGAATTGCTAGTAGAGCTAGAAAGAAGGTAATGGATTAGAAATTTCTTGGGGAGATTTAACAGTCATACTTGTAGCAGGAAACATGTCATATTCAGAATAGGGATGACTCTGTAATAGCTTAATTATAGACTAACAAAGATGATAAGGATGGGGTATGTAAAAACACAGTAACACACTACTTGATGTCCAGTACCACCAGCTATTGCCTGCCACCCCTACATGCAGAGGACCTACCAGAAGTGACTTAGTCCATTTGGGCTGCTGTAACAAAAATACTATAGGCTGGATGACTTAAACAACAGAAATTTATCACAGTTTTGGAGGCTAGGATGTTCAAGATCAAGATACTGGCAGATTTTATGTCTGGCAGATTTGGACAGATTTGGTGTGTGGTGAGAGCTTGCTTCCTAGTTCATTGACATCTTTTTGCTGTGTTCTCACCTGGCAGATGGGACAATAGAGCTCTCTAGGGTTTGTTTTGTAAGGACATTAATTTCAATCATGAGGGCTCCACCTTTGTGACCTAACTCACTCCCTAAAGGTTCCTACCTCCAAATACCATCAAATTGGGGTTATATTTTAACATAAGAATTTTGGAGGAACACAAACATTTAGTCTATAGCAAGGAGATAGGGCTAATTTTAAAGGAGTGTTTGGGGGACCCAGCCAACCCAAGGTAACCTTAGAGAGAAAGCTGAGGAAATCATTTGTAGTGTGTTGAATTGTGTCCTTATTTGGAGATAAGGTCTTTGCAAATACAGGAAGGGCAATAGGTTTATAGTTGTAATACAAACAAATAATACAATAATTAGTAAATAATAATAAACGTGCATTTCACGTACTCACAACTGTAAACCTACTTTGCCCATCCCTCTGTGTGTGTGTGTGTGTGTGTGTGTGTGTGTGTGTGTGTGTGTATCTACCTATCTAAAATGGGCTAACAGAGGCTGGTTATACTTAAGTGAAATGGTAGATCTAAAAACGTCTGTTTGGCCCTGGCTGGTGTGGCTCAGTGAACTGAGTGCCGGCCTGTAAACCAGAGGGTTGCCAGTTCGATTCCCGGTCAGGCCATATGCCAGGGTTGTGGGCCATGTCCCCAGTAGGGAGTGCGTGAGAGGCAACCACATGTTGATGTTTCTTTCCTTCTCTTTCTCCCTCCCTTCCCCTCTGTCTGAAAATAAATGAATAAAGTCTTAAAAAATAAATAAATAAAAAAGTCTGTTTATGGAAAGGGAAACAAGGAACTTTGCCAATTTTGGCTTGGATTTTGAATGAGAAAAATGTCTCCTAAAAATTTGTTATCATAGGCCTGTTCTCACACAAAGTCAGAGTTTTGGTTGACATTTATTTCTTGCTTGGTTCAGGAAATTTGTAGCTGAGAAATTTTCAAAGTGATTCCTGGTAATGCCTCTGGGGTAGCTAGCATTTAGCAGACTATCTCTGATGTGACATGCTTTCTACTCAGGCCTCACAGGAGTCCTACAAATAAAATTCTATTAAAGACCAGCTTGCAATCTTAAATTATAAACACAAACCTCCACAAGTAATGATCAATAGCTAACAGAATTAAATGCTCAGAGACTTCAGAAAATGGAATTATTGAAACACTATCAAATAAGTGTATTTAAATTAAAGAAATAAAATATAAAATTAAAAAAAGGGCAATATACAATTAGACTGTGAAGAACTGAACACCATTGAGTAGAGAAATAGTGGCTGGGAAGATAGATCTATAGGTATTACCCGTAGGAAACATAATCTCAATTTTCTCATGGGCATATGAACCAGTTCTGGCTTTTGAGACCCAAGTAGAAGTCTGTTGACTGAGGGAATTTTTTTTTTTTTTTGCTTCCTTGGCTCGTTTTTTTTTTTTTTTTTAAATTTATAAAGATTTTATTTCTTTATTTTTAGAGAGAGGAGTAAGGGAGAAAGGGAAAGATACATCACCCTCAACTGGGGAACTGACCTGCAACCTAGGCATGTGCTCTGAATGGGAATAGAACCAGCAACCTTTCGGTTCACAGACTGATGCTTAGTCAGGGTCCGTGGCTCTTTTTCTGACATGAGTTCCAACCTGGTGAGGATTTGGAACAACTGAAACTCTGATATGTTCTTTTGGGAATAGAAAACAGTAAAAACTTCTTTGAAAGAACAGGTTAGCACTTCCTTAAATACATGCTTACATGGAGGAAGTGTGGAATTCCAACAACCAGGAATCCCATTCCTCGGTAGCTACCAAAGAAAAATGAAAACTGTTCACACATATCTTTACATGAATATTTATAGCAGCTTTATTCAAAATTGTTCAAAATGTCAAACAATCCAAATACTCTTTGGTGGTTAAATTTAAAAATTGTGGTACATGCAGGGTATACTTCTCAGTAATAAAAAGGAATGAATTAGAAAAAAATTGCAACAACACTGATGAATTTCAGATGTATTATATGAAGTGAAAGAAGTCAGCTTTGAACGTCTCACTTATTGTGTGATTCCATTTACATGACATTTTGGAAAAGGTGGAACTCAGAACAGATAAGTGGTTACTTGGGGTTGGTGGGAGAGATTGTCTACAAAGGGACACTAGGAGATTTTTGGGATCATGGAACGGTCGGTATTCTGTCTTTTTCTGGTGATGGTACACAACTGTGCTGTACATCAAAAAGTACAATTTTTGCTATATGTAAATGACATTTCAATTAAAACAAAAGGAAATGAATAGGAATGTGATTACGGCATGTAGAGTAAACTTATTGGAGAAATTTGGTTATGAAGAGGAGTAACTGAAGAGGATGTGGGGGTCAACAGAGGATTTCTTGTTTTTTAGGCAAATAGTAGAGCAAAATTGTATGTTAAAATGATCCACTTGAGAAGGAGAGTTTGAGGAGGTATGTATGAATGAAGAAACAATAGGAGGGGCCAAGGCAAGAGGATGAAATTCAGCCAGCACATGTGGCAGTGTTGGTCTTTGCAAGGAGGTTTTCCATGTAAGGAGAATAAAGAAAAGATGCATGCAGCTTCCAGCTAAGTTTGACAGTGAGATGACTTCATTTTTCTCAGCGATGTGAATCATACTGATTTTGGCATAAAATGGGTTTGAAGAACAAGTAGAAGGCATGAAAAAGTTCTTTTTTTAAAAAAAGATTTTATTTATTTATTTTTAGAGAGGGGAAGGAAGGGAGGAAGAGAGGAAGAGAAATATCAGTATGTAGTTGCCACTTGTACACCCCCTACTGGGGACCTGGCCCACAACCCAGGCTTGTGCCCTGACTGGGAATTGAACTGGTGACCCTTGTGTTCATAGGCTGGCGCTCAATCCAATAAGCCACACTAGCCGGGGCTAATATTCTTTTCTTTTCTTTTTTTTAATTTTTAAGTAAGAGTTTATTTAAGCCAAACTGACAACATGCTGGGAAGCAAGATCTCAATGCTTCCTGAATTAGTATTTGTTGAAGAATGACCATGTGACCTTAGCTTGAATAGTCCCTTATGTTGTATTGAGATTGTCAAATTTCTTCGTTGTATTCCCCACTCAACTGTTAGCTTCAAAAGGATTAGAACTAAATTTTACTCATCCCTGAATTTTCAGTTCATGGCACACAACAGGTGGTAAATAAAGAAATGAGAGAACTTATTTTTCTTTTCTTTTCTTTTTTTTAAAGATCTTACTTATTTCTAGAGAAAGGGAAAGGAAGGGAGAGAAACATCAGTGTGTGGTTGCCTGTCACGTGCCCCCTACTGGGGACCTGGCCAGTAACCAAGGCATGTGCCCTGACTGGGAATTGAACTGCGTCCTTTAGTTTGCAGGGAGACATTCAATCCACTGAGCCACACCAGCCAGGGCAAGAATTTATTTTTTAAGGTAAGACAGATGAAATCTTCTATTTAGTTAACAGTTGGAATAAGGTGCTTTCATTACTTACAAAATATTATTAGATTGAGAATGTGTTTTTGTTTATTTTTATTTATTTATTTTTATGGAGAAAGGAAGGGAGTGAGAGAAACATCAATCGGGTACATCTGAGGCGCCCCTAACTGGGGACCTGGCCCAAAACCCAGACATGTGCCCTGACTGGGTCGAACTGAAGACTCTTTGGTTTGCTGGCTGGCAATCAATTCACTGAGCCACATCAGGCAGGGTGAGAATGTGTTTTCAGATGTACTTATCAAGTAGTTTGATGTATGGCATGACCACTTCTATGTTGAATTTTTGTACATGTGTTCTAACAAAGTTTGTTTGGGGATTTGTTTGCTAGGAGGAGGCATCTCCCTACTCTTTGGTCAACATCTGCCTGAATGTGCTGATTACTAACCTGGAGAAGTTGTGTTCTGAAAGACCTGATGGAACATTATGCCTTCCGGAGCACTGGAGTTTCCCTCAGGAATTAGCTGATCGATTCCTTGGGGTGATGACTTGGCAAGGTAATGATTAGAGTCTTTTATTGTGTACCCTTAGGGCACTCTTTACAATTTGAAAAGCACTTCCACATGCAGTTCCTATTTTGTTCCTCACAACAACCTGGTGGGAGATAGAGAAATTATTCCTATTTTGTTGTGTGGAGGCCGAGTCTCAGTCTCTCTGGGATCCCTTGGTAGAAATTGTCTTGCTTCTAGGCTTGTCCTGCTATTGCCTCGTTCAGTGAAGAGGAGAAATAAGTGAAGCCACCATTTAGCTATCTGCTCTCTAGCTGCTGAAATGCAGTTGGCTGTACTCTCGTCTCCCATTCTTTTGATTGTGAACATGAGCCTTTTAACTAAATTTTTTTTACCTCCTATTCTAGTGGGGTGTTCAAAGGGCTGAAAAATTTTTTTATCCTCACCCGAAGATGGTCATTGATTTTAATGAGAAAGGGGAAGAGAGAGAGAAAGGGAGAAAGAAACATTGATGTGAGAGAGAAACATCAATTGGCTGCCTCCCACACGTGCCCCAACCAGGGATTGAACCTGCAACCTTTTGCTGTAGGGAAGACGCTCCTACTAGCTGAGCTACCCGACCAGGGCAATAATAATACAAGAATAAACTATGTTTTCATGTATTCCATGTACATGGAGTATATGTTTTCATCTAATTAAGATTTCATCTGTTTCATGTAAACCTACTTTTGCCCATCCCTACATTATCAACTGTCCGGTGTTCATTTTGATTGATTATTTTAAAACTTGTACAAACCTTTGTTTGAATTAGTATCCATGTATTGTGATTGGTTGATAGACTTTTAAGTCTCCTTTAATCTACAGGCTTCCCCTCTATCTCTTGTATTATTTTGCCATACACATGCACACAGCCTGGCACAAATAACGCCCCTTTTTAATTACAAGATCATTTATTACAAAATCATAAGCATGTAATTCTATAATATATATAACAATATCATACTCAAGGACACCATATGACATTTTAGGTGAAATGTTCAAATTACAACTATATATTATTACACCCATATTATTACCCTACCAACCACATTCAAGCAGGCCTTACTTCTGCTAGACCCTGTATGTATATTTGTGTGTTTTATATATGTGTTTTTCAAGACGTTTTTAGAGCAATTTCAGGTTTACAACTAAACTGAGAGTGAGGTACACAGGTGTCTCATTAACCCTACCCCACATACACATATCCTCCCCAGTATCAACATCACGCGTGTTTTACCAAGGATGACCTTGCATTGACATATCATAGTAGCCCAAAGTCCATGATTTACCTTAGGGCTCATGCTTGGTGTTGTGCATTCTGTGGGTTTGAACAAAATTATAATGACGTGTATCCATCGTTCTAATTCACACAGAATATTTTCACTGCACTAAAAATCCTCTGTGCTCAGCCTGTTCATCTCTTCCTTCCATTCCTGCAACCACTGATCTTTATACGGTCCCCATAGTTTTGCATAGTTGGAATTGTACAGTATGTAGCCTTCGGATTGGCTTCTTTGACTCAGTAATACACTTTTAAGGTTCTCCAGGTCTTTTGTAGATTGATAACTCTTTGTAGTGCTGAATAAAAAAGTTCCTTGTTTGGATCTACCACAGTTTATTCATTCAGCTACTGAAGGATGTCTTAGTTATTTCAAGTTTTGGCAATTATGAATAAAGTTACTATAAACATCTGTCTGTAGGTTTTTGTGTAGACATAAGTTTTTAACCCCTTTGGGTAAACAACAAGGAATGTGATTGCTAGGTCGCATGGTAAGAATATGTTTAGTTTTGTAAGAAACTCCCAAACTGTCTACCAAAATGAATGTACCATTTTGTATTCCTACCAGCAATATCTGAGAGTTACTTTTGCTCCATACCTTCCCCAGCTTTTGGTGCTGTCAGTGTACTGGATTTGTTTATTCTAATTGGCTTGTAGTGATATCTTACTGTTGTAATTTGCATTTCCCTGATGACATGGTGTGGAGCATTTTTCCATATACCTATTTGCCAACTGTATATCTTCTTTGGTGAAGTGTTTGTTAGGGTCTTTGGTCCATTTTACAGTTGGGATATTTTGGTGTTGAGTTATGAGTTCTTTGTATATTTTGGGTAAGTCCTTTATTAGATCTTTTGCAATTATTTTCTCCCGGGCTGGCTTGTCTTCTAAATCTGTTGATGCTGTCTTTTATAGAGCAGAAGTTTTTAATTTTAATGCAATCCAGCTTATCAGTTATTTCTTTCATGGATTATGTGTTTGGTGTTGTATCTAAAAAGGCATCACTAGATCCTTTTGTAGTTCATAAGTGTGATGATTTGGTGTTCATGCTCTTGTGTGACATGTGCCACCCACAAACTTTGTTATGACATCAGCACATTACCTGTCTGACATAAAAAAAAAAACAACCAAAAAAAACTAAAAAGGCATCACTACACTCAAGGTCATCTAGGTTTTCCTCTTATGTTACCTGCTAGGAGTTTTATAGTTTTGCATTTGAGTTAATTTTTGTGAAGGGTATAAGGTCTGTGTCTAGATCCATTTTTTATTAATGTGGATGTTCGGTTGTTCCAGCACCATTTGTTGAAGAAACTGTTTTTGCTACACAGAATTGCCTTTGCTTCTTTTTCAAAGATCAGTTGACTGTATTTATGTGGCTCTATTTCTGGGCTTTCTATTCTGTTCCACTGATCTGTTTGTCTCTTATTTTTACCAGTACCACATAGTCTTGATTAGTGTAGATTTATAATAAATCTTGAAGTAGGGTGTTGTCAGTCTTCAAACTTTGTTCTTTTCTTTTAATATCATGTTGGCTATTTCTGGGTGTTTTGCCTCTCCATATGAACTTTAAAATCGGTTTCTATTTTTTTTTTTTTTTTTTTAATCATATTTTATTGATTATGCTATTACAGTTTTCCTGATTATTCCCCCTTTCCCCTTCT
>VMDR010007336.1:0-41086 GCA_007922815.1 Macrotus californicus | reverse complement strand
CATGTGATCTCCATTTCTGTGATTCTGTTCCTGTTCTAGTTGTTTGCTTAGTTTGTTTTCGTTTTTATTTTTAGGTTCAGTTGTTGATAGTTGTGAGTTTGTTGTCATTTTACTGTTCATATTTTTTATCTTTTTCTTAGATAAGTCCCTTTAACATTTCATATAATAAGGGCTGGGTGATGATGAACTCCTTTAATTTGACCTTATCTGGGAAGCACTTTATCTGCCCTTCCATTCTAAATGATAGCTTTGCTAGATAGGGTAATCTTGGATGTAGGTCCTTGCCTTTCATGACTTGGAATACTTCTTTCCAGCCCTTGCCTTCAAGGTTTCTTTTGAGAAATCAGCTGACATTCTTATGGGAACTCCTTTGTAGGTTATTGTCTCCTTTTCTCTCACTGCTTTTAAGATTCTCTCCTTATCTTTAATCTTGGGTAATGTAATTATGATGTGCCTTGGTGTGTTCCTCTTTGGGTCCAACTTCTTTGAGACTCTCTGAGCTTCCTGGACTTCATGGAAGTCTATTTCCTTGGCCAGATTGGGGAAGTTCTCCTTCATTATTTGTTCAAATAAGTTTTCAATTTCTTGCTCTTCCACTTCTCCTGATGTCCCTATGATTCATATGTTGGCATGTTTACAGATGTCCCAAAGTCTTCTTATTCTCTCCTTGTTTTCTTGAATTCTTGTTTCTTCATTCTGCACTGGTTGACTATTTATTTCTTCCTCATGTTCCAAATCATTTATTTGAACCCCAGTTTCCTTACCTTCATTGTTGCTTCCCTGTGAATTTTTCTTTATTTCATCTAGTGTAGCCTTCATTTCTTCCCTTATGCGTTTGCTGTACTTAATCAGTTCTCTAAGCATCCTTGTCACCAGTATTTTAAACTCTGCATCTGATAGGTTGCTGATCTCCATTTTGTTTCTGGAGTTCTGTTTCTGGAGTTTTGATCTGTTCTTTCATTTGGGCCATATTTCTTTGTCTCCTCAATTTGGCAGCCTCCCTGTGTTTGTTTCTGTGTATTAGGTAGAACTGCTTTGAGTCCCTGTCTTGTCGCACCTGTCTGGATGAATATTCTTTAAATCCTTGGTTGTTGGACTTCCATACAGTTTGATTTTCTGGCAGTTCTGGATGTTTTTTGTTTTTAGGTTAGTTGAGATCCTTCTTTGGTTGTGCGAGGAGGCGAAGCATGTCTACCTATGCCTCCACCTTGGCTGGAAGTCCTACTTCTATAAAGGGTTTAGACAAAGAGAGCTATATTAGGATGTCTCTCATATCTGCTACCTTTTAATATTCTGTACTTGCTACCATTCAGCTACACACACTGATTGGATGTTCATTATTCACCTTCACCATCTTGCCTGAATTAAGTACCATAACTTTCCACTCCTCTCTGTTTATGCTTTTACATCTGGATAAGATGACTGGCAGCCTACAGAACAAGAATGCTGGTGAATCCTGCAGGGAAAATGGACCCAAGTTACCTGATTTAAACTTTGTTTCCTGACAGCAGAGGGTGCCACAGTGTTTCTGGTGACAGCAATCTTTTGTGCAGAATGTTTTTTTTTCTTACCTGGTACTTAAAAAACAAGAGCTTTTCCAGTATACTGACATTGAGAACTTTTGTTGTCCCTTATGTAAGAATGACACAAACCAACATCAGTAACGTGCAGTCATTGAATAGTTTTAAATTTTAATTAAGCATATTTATTACTATCATATTTCATATCTGCCTGTTTGTAATCCTTGGGTCAGATGTGTAAATGTGGAATATTTCCAAGAGTACACAACCGGTGTTACCTGTTAATGTTATGTCCTTACACATTTTGGGGCAAGAGAGGAAGGATGAGCAGTGGTGAGGGATCAGGGGCAGAGGAAGAGGTCTGGGAGCAGGCAGCACCTGTGCTGGAATGATGCAAATTTTGGTGCCACGGGGAACCTACAAGCTGAGCAGGACCAGATGGATGATAGTTGTACATCGAAAAGTGCTATTTGGCTTGCTGATAATTGGAAGCTGGTGAAGCCAGAGAAACAAATGTGCATATGAAGGGAGATCCAAGATATGGCAGATTGAAATTTTAAGATGGCTACAGCAAGATCTCCCTTCCATATGCTCATTTTCCAATGTGACATTGACACTCCTTCCGTTAAGAGCTGGGACCTACTTTTCCTTCCCCTTGAATGTGCATGCCCAGTGACTGTGGTTGAAGTGGCATTTCCTGGACTAGGTCATACAGGTGATAGAATTACTGCCTGGCATATAGTGGGGTGCTAGCTCTTGGAACCTCACTGCCATGCTATGAGGAAGCCCAGGTCACATGCACGGCCCACATACAGGTGTTTCGGCTGACAGCCTCAGCTGGCATCTCAGCCAACAGCTAGCATTGATTGTCAGACTTGTGAGTGAGGATGCCTTCAGAGGACTCTATCCTCAGTCACCTCCTGATTGTAACCACATGACACATTCTGAGTGTAGAACTGCCCAGCTCAATTTAGTTAACCCCCAGAACCATAAGAGATAATAAGAAAATGATCATCATTATTTTAACCCACCAAATTTTGGGGTGATTTTTACCCAGCAATTGTAACTGAAATATAAAGCTAGGGTCCATCAGCCAGAGGGTCTGGGGTTAGAGTAAGTCAAGGATGCATCTCCAAAGTTAAAAGCTAGTAGCAAAAAGGAGTTTGGGCACAGAAGAAGGATTTAAGATCAAGGTTAGGGTAGCCAATTAGGGAGTCTACAATAAAGCATGACTGGTCAGGGTCTGTGAAGTGGCAGATTACTTCCTATCTTGCTGTTCTTAAAAATAAGCCCAGGTGTAGCCTCCTCAACTCTTCTCTCTAACTTTTTATTATGGAAAATGCCAAACATATGCCAAACTGGAACAACTAATACTGTGAACCTCATACGCACTGCCCAGTTTCAACATGATCAACTCGTGGCCAGCCTTACTGTACCCTTACTTTTGCCCTTCATATTATTTTGAAGCAAATCCCAATGTCAATGTTATATTATCCCTAGGTATTTTAGATATAGCTTTAAAAAGTAAGGACTATAGTAAAAAGCATAACACTGTTATCGCACTGAAAGCAATAAACAAATGAATAATTAAATATATAATAACTATTGTGTTTAAATTAGAATCTGAATATCAATAATACCAGTGCATCCCTGTATATAATTTATCATGTTC
This sequence comes from Macrotus californicus, assembly GCA_007922815.1. NCBI lineage: Eukaryota > Metazoa > Chordata > Mammalia > Chiroptera > Phyllostomidae > Macrotus > Macrotus californicus. The sequence goes on along the minus strand of VMDR010007336.1, from coordinate 37,894 downwards.
TTCTAGTTCCTATATTTCCTGTAAACATGTAGCTTGATCTACAGCTTGATCAGATTTAAGATACATTTTTGTCAAGACAACTGGTAGGTTATATTTTACTCTTCCATTTTGAGACACAGTGACTGGCAGCCATTGATGATCAATGTCTAGGATCCATCACCTGATTAGGGGCTGATGATTAGTCTATTACTCATCTTCTGTTTATTAGCAGGAACATTACAATAAGGAGAAAGCTCCCCTCATCAATTTGGTAATGTAAACAATTGTGGCTTGATGTTTTTATTTTATAAATTATTGTTTTAAAATTGTATAAAAGTCAGTAAAATACCTACTTCTTTGTTATGATGAGAGTACCACTTTATCTTCCTCCCCACCTCACTTTTCAGAATTCCAGAAATAAACAGTTCATAAGTTTTAAATTGTGCATTGTTCTGAGTAGTAATAAAATCTGGTGCAACTCGCTTTGTTCCGCCGGCATCTCCACGCTGTATACTCCCTGCCTGTTAGTCAATTAGTAGCCCTCTCAGTCATCAGACCAGCTGTCTGTGCTCGAGTAATCCTTATTTTACCGAGTGATGGTCCCAAAGCACAAGAGTAATGATGCTGACAATTCGGATAGGCCAACGAGAAGCCATAAAGCGCTTCGAGTGAAAAGATGAGTGAGTACAGTGCAATAAGAGACTTTGAGAGAGAGAGAGAGAGACCGCTTGTACACAACTTTTATTGCACTATAATGTTAGAAGTGTTCTGTTTTATTTTTAGTTATTGTTGTTCATCTCTTACTCTACCTAATTTATAAATTAAACTCTGTCTTAGGTCCTGGGAAAACATAGTCTCTGTAGGGGTTGGTACTGTGCGCAGCTCCAGGCACCCACTGCCTGCTTTCACTTTTTGAACATCCATTCTTGCTTCTCATCTGTGGGCAGACAAGTGCTCTTGACATGACCAAAGGAAGGTGCTGCTCAGATGCTGAAGCAGATCAGGAACTGATGGGTTGCCTGTCAGTCTGCCTTTCCCAGACACTCAGAATCAGTCGTCAGATGCTCTGGAAATACATTCCCATAGGATATGTTGAAATAGGTAGGTTTCTTCTGACTGCTGTTCTGTGCTACCTTAGCTGACAGGTGACCCCGGCGGCCATTTCCCTGCTTGCAGTGGGGTGCGAGGAGAGGGGATAATTGTGCTTCCCAGCCTGTCATTATGTGAAGTGCTTTCTGCTTGAAAATGATCTCGCTGCCCTGCAAGCATGCAGTACTCCAGTTAGAGGGCCAGGTACAGGCTCCCTTTTCTCTAAATTGGTGGTACATTCATGGTGTCACATCGTTCTTGGCAGGAAAGAATTGCCACTGCGTTTTTCTCTGTGGGTGAGGCGTGATTCGTGGTTTTGACTCTGGCCTCGGGATGGGTCCTTGGACTACCTCTGTGAAGATATTCGTGACTTCCTCCCCGCCTCCCTCAAAATAGAGAATACAGAAATAGTTCTTAGCATATAAGAGAATGTAAAATGCAATGAACTGCTATTTTACTCTGTTGGGAGAAGTTAGAATTATTTAATACTAAAAGTAGTAGAAATCTAGGAAAAGGTAAGATTTGACCCTTATATAAGAATATAATTTTAAGATTGTTTAAAATGTAAATGAAGAAAAGAAACTATAATGAAAATTCTTCAGGAGAATGTAGGAAAATAATCTACAATCTAGGGATGGAAAATATCTCAAATAGGACTAGAAATTCAGAAATTATATTATACATGTATGTACATGTGTGTGTCTATGTTTATTTTACCCCCAAATTACAATGATCATATGAAAGATTGAACTCACAAGCAGTCAGGAAATGAAAATTAAATTAACAGTGAGATATCACTTAATATCTATCATACTGGAAAAAAATGTAAAGTCAATAACATCTATCGCTGACAGGAAACCAGAGAAATAAGTAGTCTTGTATATTGTTTATTTCTAATAAACAAGGAAATTCACCTACATATCCACAACACAACCATTTAATTAATGAAAATAACATTGATATATCACTACCATTCAATCCAGACTCCATTCAAGTTTCACAAATTGTCCCAATAATGTCCTTTGTAACAAAAAGGACCAATGTGTAAATCATGTGCTGCATTTAATGGTCAGGTCCCTTTAATTTAGAACAATTCCTTAGTTTTTCCTTGACTTTCATTTCCTTGATACTTTTGAAGATTACAGGCAAGCTTCTTAAATTTTTGTTTTATTTTATCTTTTTGATAGGACGCCCTTCAATTTGGATTTGTCTGATGTTTCTTCATGATTAGATTCAGGTTATGCATCTTTGGTGGTAACATCCCTGAATTGGTTTTCTGTTCCTGTGTCCTACCAGGTGGCATGTGCATAATATTTGTCCCATTACTAATGCTGCCAACTGATTGATTAATGTGATGTCTGCCCTGTTTCTCCACTTTGAAGTAATTCTTTCTCCCATTTTATTTGATAAATATTTTGTGGCAATACTTTGAAGCTATGCAAAAAGCTATGCAATTCAACCATATTCATCCAACTTTCAATTTATTTACATTTATATCTATACGAACTAGTTCTGTCAATTTTTTTCAGTGAGATTTTGTTTACCATTCATTTTGGCATTCAGAATGTGCCCTGTTGGTCAGTACAAGTCCTCTCAAGATAGCATATGTATTCTTTTACATGTCTCCATCATTCTCTGAGCGCTTCTTTGCTTTCTGACACAACCATGTGATTCAGGACCATCTTTGTGTTTGCCTTGCCCCAGCCCTGATTCAGCCATTTCACCAAGCAGTCTTGGTTCCTTTTAATGGAGAATGGTGTTATCTGGGTACTGGGTGCACCCATTGATTTGGCAGTAATACTGTCTGTCTCCAGTCTTTGTGGACAGTGTTGGGGAATGTTTGTATTCCCCTCCCCTTTCTCTCTCTCCTCTCTTTCTCTCTCTCTGTCCCTCATACACATCTATTAATTTCTGTATCTATAAATTGAGAACCATGATTTTGCACAAGTATCTTCATTTCCAATCCAACATCACAGGTATAATCTAGCTTTTTTCCTTTCCATCATCATTTGAAAGTTTAATTATTCAAATTTCTTTTATACCTACTTATTTTTGTAAATTTTGAATATAGTTAACATTTTATTCTGTTTTAGTCAACATTTGCCGACTTCAGAGAGACTAAAACAAAAATTTTAAATTAAATATCCTTCAAAGTTTACAAAGCAAAATAAGTGTAGAAGAAATTTCAATATTCTAACATTAAAACTAATTTTTATAAGTTTGTAGAATTTATGGGTCTGAGTTATTAAAGCTTAAAATTGCATGAAGATTAGTGAGATACTCTTTATTTACTTATTTGATTAATCCCCCATATGTAACCAATTTTGCATCCCTGCCACCATGCCCAGCCCATGGGTTGCCTTCCTCACTTACCCATTCTTCTTCTTGTAGGCCAGGCTGCCCTTCCACGGGGGTACCTTCCTCACCCTGATGGGGCTATGACTCTCTGAGCCATTGGGGTGGAGATGACTTCTTACCTTGCTTGTGTAAGTTGAGCCCCTCTTCTGTGTAGACACCTGCCTTTTAACCTTCTTCAGAGGCCAACTCTTTGCTCTGGGCCACCATGGCTCACCCTGTCCCCATCTTATGATGTGGATCTCTACTTCTCTTGGGCTCATCTAATAAATTTAGGACTGAATTGTTCAGGAAAAAAAGGCAGGAAAGAAATGGAAGGGAAAGGCAGAGGAATAAGAAGAGAAATAATTTGTTTTTAATCTTCCTTCAATATAATCAAAGATATAAATATCTCTCTAAGTATTTAGGTGTATCTTATAGATTTTATTATTTTTATTTTTTAAGATTTTATTTATTTAGTTTTAGAGAGAGAGGAAAGGAGGGAGAAAGGGAGGGAGAGAAACATTGATGTCTGGTTGCCTCTTGCGTGCCTCCTACTGAGGGCCTGGCCCGCAACCCAGGCACATGCCCTGACTGGGAATGGACCTGGTGACCCTTTGGTTCACAGGCTGTCACTCAATCCACTGAGCCACACCAGCCAGGGATCACAGATTTTCATATAGAACACTTTCATTGTCATTCAATTCTAAGAAGCTTATAATTCCCCCATGACTTTCTGTTTAACCCAAGCATTATTCATTCATTTAATTAATACAAGATCTTCAATCAAATTCTGTGTAAAATAGAATTCTAAAGGTCATTTTACCTGTTTTCTCTAGGCATGTTAAGTGCCAGTGGTCTCTTTCTGGCTTAACATGGAAAGTCAACAAGTATTTATATCTTTAAGATGCCATTTTACGTATTATCACTGAGGCAACACATTATAAAACAACCAACCAGCATGATAAGCCTTTTAGAGATGAGGAACTATTTCCCTGGGATATAATAACAGTTTCTAAAGCCTGGATGTCTTACAAATCTTTGTTAGAATTAAAGTTGTCAGGCTAGTTTTATGATGCAGAATATTCTGTGCTTTTCTGGCAGCTTCAGGGAGAAGAGGAAATATTTGCTCCTTAACTTGCTAAGACTTTTCACCAGAGTTAGCAGAATCTAGTTTTTCAAGGCTAAGTGTTAAAATGTGTGAAAAGGAAAAGGGGCAGCTTTGAAAATCCCCAAATTCACAGTTTGGAATGGGTTATATAAATTTTGCATTTATATTTAGTAAGATTTTTTTAGTTTTAGTCTGAGAATTAGAATTAAATATTCTATATCTTTGTTCTTCTTTTTCTACTGTTTCTGAAAATGGTGACTTAAAAATCTCTAAGTAGAAGATAAATTGATTTTTTTACTGTTGTGTCAGTTATTGTACCATATATTTTTAAGCTTACTATTACTAAGTGCATATATGTTCACGGTCATTAAATCTTCCTGGTCTCTTGTTCCTCATACCAATATATAACATTCCTATTCATCCCACATGAAGTTTTTCATTTTATACATTTTTTGTCTACTAGTAAAATTGCTATACTAGATTCATTTTGGTTAATGTCTAAATAGTTTATTTTTAAAATCCTTCAGACATATTAAAATATTTTTTTAAATTTACCACCTGACTCAAGAATAAACAATAATAATTATGTCTACCTATGTGCTTCTCTTCTCGCCAGCACCCCACCCCGTTTACCTGTTTCCCTCAAAGACAATAGCTGTCCTAAATTTTGTGTACATCACTGCCTTGCTTTAAAAAAGTTTTATATATGTATACATATATATATCATATGTGTATATTACATATATAAACAACATATTTTATCTGTCTTTTAAACTTAAAAAAGAGTATATCATGTCGTATGCAGCCTTCTTAGACTTGCTTTTATTACTCAACATTACGCTACTTATTTCTTAAATGAAGACAATAATGAAGTTTGCCACATCCATTCACTCTTCTCGTCACAAATTATTTCTCATGGGATGCCGTTTGAGAGCATCTGACCCACAATAGAACTTTTTCGAAACTGGAGTCTGTGTTCTCAAACCCTGCTGCTGCTTTCTCAGCTAAGGGAATATGATCTTTTAAATCTTTTGCTGGTATTTCAAGAATCTTCACAGTGTCTTCACCAGGAGTAGATTCCATCTCAAGAAACCACTTTCTTTGCTCATTTGTAAGTAGCATCTCCTCATCCATTAAAGTTTTATTGTGAGATTGCAGCAATTCAGCCAACATCTTCAGGCTCCACTTCTAGTTCATGTTCTCTTCCTATTTTCATTACATCTGCAGTTATTTCCTCCACTGAAGTCTTGATTCCCTTAAAGTCATCCCTGAGACTTAGAACCAACTTCTTCCAAACTCCTGTTAATGTTGATATTTTGGCCTCATTCCATGAATCATTAATGTTCTTAATGGCATCCAGAATGGAGAATGCTTTCCAGAAGATTTTCAATTTACTTTGCCCAGATCCATCAAAGGAATCACCATGTACAGCAGCTATGGCCTTATGAAATGTATTTCCTAATAAGACTTAGAAGTTGAAATTATCCTTGACCCATGCCTTACAGAATGGATCTTGTGTTAGCAGTCAGGGAGACCACATTAATCTTGTACATCTACATTCAAGCTCTTGGGTGATCTCGTGCCTTGTTAATAAGCGGTAATGTTTTGACAGTTTTTTTCTGAGTGAGATCTCAATAGTGGGCTTAAAATAGTGGGCTTTGTTGTTTCATTTATAGAGCACAGGTAGAGTAGGTTTAGCAAAATTCTTAAGGGCCCTTAGAATACCAGAATGGTCAATGAGCATTGGCTTCAACTTTAAGTCACCAGCTGCATCAGTCCCTAACAAGAGAGCCAGCCTGTCATTTGAAGCTTTCAAATCAGGCATTGATTTATTTTCCTTAGCTATAAAAATCTTAAATGGCATCTTCTTCCAATAGAAGGCTGTTTCATCTACAATTGAAAATTTGTTTAGGGTAGCCATCTTCTTTCATCAATTACCTTAGCTAGATCTTCTGGATAATTCGCTGCAGCTTCTACATTAGCACTTACTGCTTCACTTTGTACTTTTGTGTTAGGGAGACAGCTTCTTTCCTAAACCTCATGAACCAACCCCTGCTGGCTTCAAACTTTTCTTCTGCAGCATCCTCACCTCTCTCAGCCTCACAGAACTAGAGTTAGGGCCTTGTTCTGGAGTAGGCTTTGATTTAAAGGAAATGTTGTGGCTGGTGGTTGGATCCTAACCAGATCACTAAAACTTTCTCCATCTCAGCAATGAGGCTGTTTCACTTTTTAAAAAAAATCATTTGTGTGTTCACTGGAATAGCACTTTTAATTTCCTTCAAGAACTTTTGCTTTGCATTCACAACTTGGCTGACTGTTTGGCACAAGAGGCCTAGCATTCAGCCTATCCTGGCTTTCGATATGCCTTCCTCAATAAACTTAATTATTTCTAGCTTTTGACTTAAACTTGTAACTCTTGCTTTCACTTGAACACTTAGAGGGTTAAGTGGCCTGGTTTCAATGTTGTTATATCTCAGGGAACAGAGAGGCCCAAAAAGAGGGAGAGAGATGGGGGAATGGCCGTCAGTGGAGCAGTCAGAAGACACAAAACATTCATACATGAAGTTCACCGTGGTATATGAGCATGGCTCATAGAGCCCCAATGCAATTACAATAGTAACATCAAAGATCACTGATCACAGATCAACGTAACAAATATAATAATAATAATTAAAAAGTTTGAAATATTGTGAGAATTATCAAAATGTGACACATAGACACAAAGTGAGCTATTTGAAAAATTGGGCCAATAGACTTGCTTGAGGCAGGGTTGCTGCAAACCTTCAATTTGTTAAAAAAAACCCCACAGTATCTGCAAAGCACAATAAAATATAGTGCAATAAAAAAAGAATATACCTATATAGAATTGGTGTTAAACCTGTTTTTATTTTAAATATTCTTTCTTTCTTTCTTTCTTTCTTTCTTTCTTTCTTTCTTTCTTTCTTTCTTTCTTTCTTTCTTTCTTTCTTTCTTTTCTTTCTTTCTTTCTCTTTTTCTTTTTCTTCCTTTTTTCTCTTTCAAAATAAACTTTATTTTTAAAAATATATTTTATTGATTATGCTATTACAGTTGTCCCATTTTCCCCCCTTTATTCCCCTCCGCCCTGCATGACCCCTCCCACCCACATTCCCCCTCTTTAGTTCATGTCCATGGGTCATATATATATAAGTTCTTTGCCTTCTACATTTCCTATACTATTCTTAACCTCCCCCTGTCTATCTTCTACCTACCATTTTTGCTTCTTATTCCCTGTACCTTTTCCCCCTCTCTCCCTACCCACTCCCCAGATGATAACCTCCATGTGATCTCCATTTCTGTAAATTCTGTTCTTGTTCTAGTTGTTTGCTTAATTTGTTTTTGTTTTTGCTTTAGGTTCAGTTGTTAATAACTGTGAGTTTGTTGTCATTTTACTGTTCCTATTTTTGATCTTCTTTTTCTTAGATAAGTCCCTTTAACATTTCATATAATAAAGGCTGGGTGATGATGAACTCCTTTAATTTGACCTTATCTGGGAAGCACTTTATCTGCCCTTCCATTCTAAGTGATAGCTTTGCTAGGTAGAGTAATCTTGGATGTAGGTCCTTGCCTTTCATGACTTGGAATACTTCTTTTCCGTCCCTTCTTGCCTTCAAGGTTTCTTTTGAGAAATCAGCTGACATTCTTATGGGAACTCCTTTGTAGGTTATTGTCTCCTTTTCTCTCACTGCTTTTAAGATTCTCTCCTTATCTTTAATCTTGGGTAATGTAATTATGATGTGCCTTGGTGTGTTCCTCTTTGGGTCCAACTTCTTTGAGACTCTCTGAGCTTCCTGGACTTTCTGGAAGTCTATTTCCTTTGCCAGATTGGGGAAGTTCTCCTTCATTATTTTTTCAAATAAGTTTTCAATTTCTTGCTCTTCCTCTTCTGCTTCTGGTACCCCTATGATTCACATTTTGGAACATTTAAAATTGTCCTGGAGGTTCCTAAGCCTCTCCTCATTTTTTTGAATTCTTGTTTCTTCATTCTATTCTGGTTAAATGTTTCTTTCTTCCTTCTGCTCCAAATCATTTATTTGAACCCCGGTTTCCTTCCTGTCACTGTTGGTTCCCTGTACATTTTCCTTTATTTCACTTTTCATTTTTTCATCTAATTTGCGACCATATTCAGCCAATTCTGTGAGCATCCTGATTACCAATGTTTTGAACTGTGCACCTGATAGGTTGGCTATCTCTTTGTCGCTTAGTTGTATTTTTTTCCGGAGTTTTGATCTGTTCTTTCATTTGGGCCATTTTTTTTTTTATATCTTGGTGCACTTGTTATGTAGTAAGGAGCGGAGCCTTAGGTGTTCACCAGGGCTGGGCAACCCAGGTCACTGTGATGTGGCGTGGTCTGGGCAAGTGTTTCTTTAACTCCTTGGTTGTCAGACTTCCATACAGTTTGATTTTCTGGCAGTTCTGGTTGTGTTTTGTCTTTAAATTTGTTGTCCTTTTGGTTGTGTGAGGAGGCACAGTGTGTCTACCTATGCCTCCATCTTGGCCTGAAGTTGTTAAACTTTATTTTTAAGAAGAGTTTTAAGTTCACAGCAATATTGTACAAAATGTACAGAGATTTCCCATATACCTCCTGCCTCACACATGCATAGCTTCTCTCATTGTCAAAATCCTCCACCAGTTTTTGGCCAGCTAGCTTGGTTGGTGAGAGGGTCATCCTGATACACCAAGGTTGTGAGTTTGACCCCCAGTCAGAGCACATACAAAAAACAACCAAAAAATGCATAAGTAAGTGCAACGATAAGTCAATGTTTCTCTCTCTCCCTCTCTCTCTGAAATCAATCAAAAAATTTATTTACAAAATTTTCCACCATTTGGTACTTTTGTTACAATTGATGAAATGACGTTGACACACCATTATCACACAGAGCCTCGAGTTTATATAAGAGTTCACCTTTTCTGACACTGCTCTGGCAGGGGGATGAGGGTGCTACTTCATTCTGCTAGGGAGAAGTAGACATCCAGGTTCTCCATCTGGCCTCCATTGATACCCAAGGTTAGGATGGGGGACTCCTTCAGCTCTCGGTTGGGGTGGGAGTTAATTCTCCCCAGATGGTCTCTAGTGACACAAATATGGGGTGGTCTTGTTATCAGTGGGTGTGAGGAAATTTCTGACTCTATTAGACCTGCTCTGATATCATCCCAGTGAGGAGGAGGGGGATGCCTTGCTCCTGTCGGGTAGAGGTGGAAGTTCTGACTCACCCCCTAGTACCCACTGATGCAGTGGGAGAGAGAGCTTGTTATTGCCTGGTGACAAGCAATAGGTGGCTTTCTGCTTCTGGTGGTAGTGGTAGGGCCCCTCATTACAACCTTGCAAGGGTGGAAGTCTAGGCTCCTCACTTTATATTTTCTGGAGTGGATGGTGGTGGGGCCACAGCACTTTCTGGGGTATCTGGGCTGGACTACAGTAGTTACTGTCTGAAAGTTTTTATCTTGCTAGATTCCTACTGTCCTGGTCCTTTGGCTAGTGTGGACAAGCTTTATTTTTATTTTTAATTATTTTGTCTGTGCTTATTTGTGTTTTTAGGTTGCCGTCTTCTTCAGTTCCAAGTCTGGGACAAATGAGGCAAAAAGGAAACCCTTGGCATTCACCACTATGTACTTCCTTGAGTGCTGAGGTCCCTGGTTGGTCTGCCTTTTTCTCTGCACCTTTCAGAAACTTATATTAGTTTTATATCTAATGTCCAGGATTTTTAGTTGTACTTAGGGCGGGGAATAAAGAAAACAATGCCTACTTTCTCTGCTCAGAACTGGAGGTCCAGAGTAGGTTATAACATATCCATTTTACAGAGGAGAACTATGATATTCAAAGAAGTTAATGAACTTTTCTAAGGTCACATAGGAAGTGAGGCACAGGGAAAGATCACACTCAGGCTGTGAAGTTCTCAAGGTCAAGTTTTTACCAGTTTGTCTTTAGATAGATTTAGACCTATGTTCAGCATATTTTCTGATAACTTGAGTCCCTTGTCCAATGTCAAGCAGTCATCACTGAGGCCATGAAAGAAAATTGCATCACTCCTAATTTCTACTTCTTGCACCAAAATATGATCTCTTTCAGGGCAGCATAAATCTCAGCTTATTGCATGGAACAGTATGCCCTGTTGTATAATGTGTCCGTGTTTTCCACTCCTGTGCAAGACACATTGTTGATGATCAGTAGCTGCCAGTAGACCTTGGTATCTAAAGCCTGCCTGGATAATTCTAGGCAAATACTGAGATATATAAAAGAGAATATATTTCCAACTTCATCTTTTCTTTTACATCCATTTCTCCACCGTTCCTCAGTCTTCTCCAATGTAGCAGATAATGGTGGTGCTATGTTCAGTTCCTCTTGGATACCATTTACTATTTTTGTACACCACCTGGTTTTGCTGTGCTTACCAAAGCCAGTACTTGCAGTTTTTCTCTGGAAATCCTAACTTTTGGGGTCTGGTGTTTCATAAAGGCAAAAAACTGGAAATACATGGGAGTTATATCCCCTTGGTGTTACCCTTAACTAATGACAGATGGGTACAGGCCACTCTATGGGAGCGGGCTGAGGCTACCCTCTGCATGACAGAGTCTGTGATGACATTGTTGCCTGATTTTCACCCCTTTCCTATCCCACCACCCCTTCCTTTCTGGCTTCCCTTGGAAGCACTTCTTTAATAAATCACTGGCACACAAATCCTCAAGTTGGGGTCTGCATCTGTGCAACTTGACTAAAACATTCGTCAGTGAAGTTCAGAGGTCGAGTTGTCTATCTGGAATGTGAGGGTGTGTTGTATAGCTATACAACTACTGCAGTCACCATTGAGGAGGAAGAGGGAGGAGTCATGGCCAAGTTGCCATGATCTTGTTGTTATGGAGACAGCCAAGCTGGGCTTCATCACAAGGTTGCTTTCTTCCAGGTATGATGTTGCTGTGGAAACACAGAGTGCAAAGCCTCAAAGAACACCCTGTTCTAATCTCAGCTGCTTTATCCATCTGCTTTTTGTCTCAGCAGCAGAAGGAGCTTAGTGAGACAGGAGGCTGTGTCCACATCTCTGTTCAATCCAATTCTCTAGAGAACAGCCCCACCCCTGGACTTTTTCTTGGGTGAGTGGGAATCTTGGGGTATTTTAGGTAAGGTTTGCTAAATTAGATCAAAACAAAATATCCCTGTGTTGTAGGGTTTTCGAAAAGACTACTTGGAATCGTGCATACCACATATTTATTTCAATCTAAGATCAAGTGGATCCACCTTAAACTCAGCCTTATTTTGAGCCTGTAGATTCTTTTAATATTAACCTCTTTGTTCCTAGAAATGAGAATGATTATGCTAACTCACAGCTAATGTCTTCCATTGTCAAGGAAGCAAAACTTTAAGTAGAGGAGTTATGGGATGTGGTATCTCTCCATGGGGATGACACTGATTCTGGAGTCTGAGCACAGGCATCAGTGTGGCCCAAGGCTATCTCATCAGTGGATGACAGAATTCTCAGTTACAGTGCAAAGTGATAGACATGGTTTCATGATAAGAGCATGGGCTTTGGTATAAGACAGTGTCTTGTCTTAGTCAGTGTGAGCTGCTATAACAAACACCATACACTGGGTGGCTTAAGTAACAAACATTTATTTCTCACAGTTCTAGAGGATGGGAAGCCCAAGATCAAGGTGCTGGCAGATTTGGTGTCTGGTGAGAGCTCTCTTCTAGGTTTTCAGATGGCTGCCTTCTTGCTCTGTTCTCACATGGCAGAGAGAGAGACAATGAGAGAGAGAGAGAGAGAAGGAGAGAGAGAGAGAGAGAGAGAGAAAGAGAAAGAGAGAGCTCTGCTCTGGTCTCTTCTTTTAAAAGCACTAATCCCATCATGAGAACTCCACCCTTATAACCTCATCTAAACCTAATTACACTCCAAAGGCCCCATCTCCAAATACCATCGTGATGGTGATTAGGGTCACAATGTATATGAATTTGGGGGTGGAATACAAATGTTTAGTTCACAACAGATGGTCTTAAGTTGACTGACTCTAGAAGCAAGGACAGAGTATGAAAAAGGTCTCTTTTATTGTAAAAAGTTGTTTACTTTACCATTTAGAATTAGCAATGGTTTCTACTTTTCATTGTAGTTACTATTGTTGAAATTAAACTTTGCCACTGAATTAGAATTTCTATAGATAATTCCTGACAATTTTACTACCTGCATCTCTTAAAGGTGTGTTTGGGAGTCAAAATCATTTTCAAATGAAAGCAATGTCAGTCAAGTTTCAGACAGGAAAAGAAAAATTATTCTAGGTATTTCAAATAGAACAAGATTTAATATGGAGACTAAGGTACCTACAAAAATCATTGAGAGGACTGAAGAAGGAAAGTCAAGAGGACAACCACAGCTATGACCATCCAAGAAGCCGGAGAGATTCTAATGCCATGCAGAGGTCAGGAACTGGTAGGAAACCACTGCTGTCCTCACAGCAATTCTGCAGCATTATGGGAGTGAATTTCTAGGGAACTTCGAAGCTATTATTTAAAAAAACCCATTTGGTGAGGACAGGTTCATAAATGGAGAGCAGGATAACAGTCAGGGGGATTAAGGGTTGGAGGAATTGAGCACAAAGGAAAAAGGGCTCATGGTCATGGACAACAGTGTGGTGATTGCTGCGGGGCATGGGGTATAATTGGACTAACTGGTAATGGAAAAAAATACAATACAGATTAAATCAGGGGGGACTTCTGGTCAAGATGGAGGCATAGGTAAACATGCTTTGCTTCCTCACACAACTACAGAAAAAAATTACAACTAGACCACAAAAAAAAAAAAAAAATCACCCAGAACTGTCAGAAAGTTGAGCTGTATGGAAGTCTAACAACCAAGAATTTAAAGAAGCCATACCATCCAGACAGGTAGGAGGGGCAGAGACATGATGTGGCACAGAGAGGTGGCAGAATGGGTGGTCCTACATCAACTGTGGTAGATAAAAACCAGAAGGTGGATAAAAACTCAGAAGTGAGGGATCCCAGCCCCAGGCCAGACCACAAAGCTCAGGGTTCCAGTGCCAGGAAGATAAATCCCCATAACTTGTGGCTATAAAACCCAGTGGGCGTTGGGGCAGCAGAAGAAATTGCCAGATTTCCAGGAGACTCCTCTTAAAGGACCCGTAGGGACTTAGGACTTATGCAGACCCACCCTCTCTGGGATTCAGCACCAGGGCAACAGCTAGAAGGGCATCAGTGGCATAAGAGTAGAAAGTGAAGCAAATAGAAAGAGGGTGAGTGCTGGATGACAGGTCCCTCTTGAGCAAGCCTCCAGAAACCAAGCCAGTGGCATTGTCCCCTCCCTGAGCCTTCCCCCCACAAAGAGCCACAAAGTGGTGAAATGAGTTGCCCCACACTGATAATTACCTAAGACTCCACCCCACAAAATTTACAGGTGTCTTTTCTACATTAGGCCATGCTACTAAGACAGAGTCAGAGCAGCTCTACCTAATATATTGAAACAAACACAGGGAGGCTGCCAAATTGAAGAGACAAAGAAATATGGCCCAAATGAAAAAACAGAACAAAGCTCCAGGGAAAGAACTAAATGAAATGGAGATAACAAATGTATCAGATGCAGAGTTCAAAACACTGGTTATCAGGATGCTCAAAGAACTCATTGAGTATGGAAACTGCATAAAAAAGACTCAGGCAGAAGTTAAGTTTACATTAAGTGAAATGAAGGAAAACCTACAGGTTACCAACAGTGGAGGAGATGAAACTAAGATTCAAATCAACAATTTGGAACATAAGGAAGAAAAAAGCATTGTTATCAGAACAGCGAGAAGAAAAAAGAATTTAAAAAACTGAGGATAGTCCAAGGAGCCTCTGGAATATCTCCAAATGTACCAACATCTGAATCATAGGGGTGACAGAGGAGAAAAGAAAGGGCAAGAAATTGAAAACTTATTTGAAAAAATAATGAAAGAGAACTTCCTTAATTTGGTGGAGGAAATAGACATACAAGTCCAGGAAGCACAGAGTCCCAAACAAGTTGGACCTAAAGAGGGCCACCCCAAGACACATCAGATAAAATGCCAAAGGTTAAAGATAAAGAGAGAATCTTAAAAGCATCAAAAAAAAAGCAGAGAGTTACCTACAAAGGAGTTCCCATAAGACTATCAGCTGATTTCTCAAAAGGAGCTTTGCAGGCAAGAGGGACTGGAAAGAAGTATTAAAAAAAGTGAGGACCTACAACCTAGATTACTCTGTCCAACAAAGCTGTCATTTAGAGTTGAAGGGCAGATAAAGTGCTTCCCAGACAAGATAAAGATAAAGCTTGGAGTTCATCATCATCAAGACCTTATTATATGAAATGTTAAAGTGACTTATTTAAGAAAAAGAAGATCAAAATTATGAACAGTAAAATGGGAACAAATTCACAACTATCAACAACTGAATCTAAAAAACAAACTATATAGACAAGCAGAGCAGAAACAGAATCATAGATATGGAAATCATTTGGAGGGTTATCATTGGGGAGGAGGAAGGGGGAGAATGCAGGAAAAGGTGCAGGGATTAGGAAGGATAAGTAGGTAGGTACAAAATAGACAGGGGAATGTTATGAACAGTATAGGAAATGGAATAGCTAAAGCACTTATATGCATGAGCCATGGACATGAACTAAGGGGGCTAATTGCTGGAGAAAATAGAGGTACTAGTTGGAGAGGGGTAAAAGGAGGCAAAGGGGAAAAAATTGGGACAACTGTCATAGCACAATTAATACAATATATGTAAGAAAGATTAAATAAAAAAATAAAAATAAAAACCCCATTTGATGCTGTCATTTGTGTCAATATGGTTGAACCTTGAGAGTGTCACAGTTATATGTGAAATATAAAACAGAAGGTCACAAATAAACAAACAAAACAAACAAAGAACACATTGTCACAGACAACAGTATGGTGGTTATTAGATGGGCAGGGTGGGTGGGGGTAGGGTGAAGAGGGAAAGGAGTGGTGAAGTATACTAAATTTTGGGCGGTGAGCATATAATGCAATATACAGATGATGTGTTATCGAATTGTACACTTGAAACTTGTATAGTCTTATTGATCAATGTCACCCCAATAAAGGTAAAAAAAAAAATTCCATTTGAGAAGCCTCTTTTTCTGCTTAAGCTAGCAGAGAAAGTAGAATAATTCTACCCTCTTTCTGCCTTCTAAGTCTGACATGAGTGTATCTCCTTGTTGTCAAGTAAACCATTCACAGTACCTTGCTGACAATTGAGTATGTGACGTTTAGTTCCCAGACTTTTAGCCCTTGTGAAACAGAGAGAAGAAAGAAGGGGAGAAAAGAGTGTAGGGCCAACAGACAATACCTGGTTATCATTCATTCTGTTGTTGTTGTTATTATTATTATTATTATTTTATTGATTATATTATTACAATTGTCCCATTTTTTCCCCTTTGCCCCACCCAACCAACACCTCCCATTCCCTCAGGCAATCCCCACACCATTGTTTATATCCATAGGTCAATCATGCATATAAGTTTTTTGACTACTCAATTTCCTGTACTGTACATTCCCATGGCTATTCTGTAACTACATATTTGTACCTCTTAATCCCCTCACCTCTTCACCCATTCCCACACCCCTTCTTCCATCTGGCAACCATCAAAATGATTTCTGTATCCATGATGCTGTCTCTGTTCTTCTTGTTTGCTTAGTTTATTTTTTAGATTCAGTTTTTGATAGACATGTATTTATTGCCACTTTGTTGATCATAGTTTTGATCTTTTTCTTAAATAAGTCCCTTTAACACTTCATATAATAATGGTTTGGTGATAATGAACTCATTTAGTTTTTTCTTGTCTGGGAAGCTCTTTATCTGCCTGTCCTTCAATTCCAAATGGTATCTTTGCTGGGTAGAGCAGTCTTGGCTGGAGGTCCCTGCTTTTCATGACTCTGAATATTTCTTGCCAGTCTCTTCTAGCCTACAAAGTTTCTTTTGAGAAATCAACTGAGAGTCTTATGGGAACTCCCCTCTAGGTAACTAACTGGTTTTCTCTTGCTGGTTTTAAGATTCTGTTTATCTTTAACCTTTAGCATTTTAATTATGATGTGTCTTGAAGTGGGCTTCTTTGCATCCATATTGTTTGGGACTCTCTGTGTTTCTTGAACTTGCATGTCTATTTCTTTTACCAAATTAGGGAAGTTTTCTTTCATTATTTTTTCAAACAGATTTCCAATTTTTTGCTATTTCTCTTCTCCTTCTGGCACCTCTATGATTTAAATGTTGGAACACATGAAGTTGTCCCAGAGGCTGCTTATACTATTCTCATTTTTTTTGGATTCTCTTTTCTTTTTGTTGTCCTGCTTGATTGTTTGTTGCTTCCTTATCTTCTAAATCGTTGATTTGGTTCTCAGCTTAATCTACTCTACTGCTGTTTTCCCTTGTTCTTTATTTCAATTAGTGTATCCTTCATTCCTGACTAGGTCTTTTTTATGCTGCTGAGGTCCTTACTAAGTTCCTTGAGCATCCTTATAATCAATGTTTTGAAGTCTGCATCTGATAGATTGTTTATCTCCATTTTGTTTAGTTCTTTTTCTAGAGTTTTGATCTGTTCTTTCTTTTGGGCCATTTTTCTTTGTTTCTTTGTTTTGGCAGCCTCTCTGTGTTTATTTCTATGTAGTAGGTAGAGCTGCTATGACTTCCTGTCTTGGTAGCATGGCCTAATGTAGTTGGTGTCCTGTTGGGTCCAGTGGCACAGCTTCTCCTACTACCCAAGCTGGGGACTTGAGGTATGCCCTTCTTGTGGGCTGAGTACACCTTCTTGTAGTTTAGGTTTAAGTGCTGTTGGCAAGTCAATGGGAGGGATTTACCCAGGCCAGTCAGCTGCATGGCCTGGCTGTAACCACTGACTATTGATCACCAATCCCTGCCAACCATGGAAGATCAGCTGTGCAGAGACAGGGTGGTAGTTCTCCAACATGGTTGGTAGTTGCCCACTGGGTCTGCAGGCTCTGGGGTTTCCTGGGTGGTACAGGCCAAGGTCAGCTCCCACTTGTGTTCTTCCTGGGGCCACCCTGCATGAGCTGTAAAGCAATATGAGATGGCTGCTACTTGAGCTGGGCTTGGAGTTCCCTAGGTAAAGCCAAGCTATGAATCTCACCTGGCTGCTGATAGTGTTGGGCTGGGGTCACTCAGCAAGAGGCATGGGGGGTCAGGGCTTACTGAGGCCAGCTGTTCCTTGTTTGATAGGACTTAGTAGGTTGTGAAGCATGAGCCAAGACCAGCCATTCATATGGAAAATTCATTGTTAACAGCTTGGGTGGGCCTGCGAGTTGAGTGGGATGGAGTCAGGAGAGCTCTAGGGCAGGTCAAACAGTGTTAGTCAGGTTGATGGAGTCTCAGACATGGCATTGCCTGCAGGCACTATGTCTCTGTGGGGTGAGGGATCAGAAAAGGACAATGGCCTCTACCTATCTTTCTGTCTGGGAGAAAGCTGTCTCCTTGATACCGACACTTCAGTTTCTCTCTAGATGCCAGTGATGCCTTTCAAGCTGCTACCCTGGTGCTGGAGCTCAGAGGGAGTGTATCTGAGTAAGTCTGTGTGTGGGTTTTTAAATAGGAACTGCTTGGGTCTCCAGAAGTTTCTTCTACTGATAGAAGTTTCTTCCTGCTGGTTTTTGCAGCCAGAAGTTTTGGGAACTTCTCTTCCTCTCTCCACAGTCAGGAACCCTCGGCTGGGAGCCTGGTGTTGGGCTGGGACTCCTTGTTCCCGAGAAATCCCACTGGAATTTTTATCTACCATACATGGGTGTGGGACCAGCCCATTCCACGTATCTACACTTCCTACTAGTCTGGATGGATGTGATTTCTTTAGACTTCCATTCAACTTGATTTCTGATGGTTCTGAGTGATGTTTTTTCTATAATTTAGTTGTAATTTTGATGTGGTTGTGTGCGGAGGTGAGCCATGTTTTCCTGTGCCACCATCTTGATTAGAAGTGCCTCAGTCATTGTGTTAGTCTAGTCCCCAAAACCTGGTTTTATTTCTCAACACTTGTATTTATGAATTGGATTGTGGAGTGTGTGAGCTGTATATTTCCAATGTGTCTTATAATTATGTTTTTGCCCTTGTTTGGCTATATATGTATAATAAATAGGCAAATATTCATGATTATATGCACAATAGATTGTTTGATTTTGGGTCAACTAAAAGTCAGCATGTATTTAGTGAACATTATAATCACAGGCCCAATGATTATAATGTCATTAACTCTATGGTATGGTAATATAACAATAGTGATAGTGGTAATGATATAATAATAATGATGATAATGATAGGTACCACTTATCTTTTACTGTTAGCCCCTGTTCTAATTGCTTTACATCTACTAACTCATTTGCTCCTCACCACAATCAGATGTGGTAGGTACCATTGCTATTCTCATTTTACAGATGAAGGCACTGAAATATCAAGTGGTTAAATAAATCTCCCAATTTCATACAGCTAATAAGTGGCAGAACCAAGATTTGAATTTCAAGCTACCTCTTAAGCACCAGAAAACATATAGAAATTGTAACAGTCATAATAGGATTTTTATTCATGTGTTACTTTATTTTAAATCATTTTATTGAATGCCATGGAAGTATGAGTTTTCTCTGACTGTCCCTTCTGTTTACCTTTGTATTTTGTGATAAAATTAGTGGTTAAAATTTATTGAGAGCTTTCTGTGTATCAGAACTATGTTAAAGGATTTTCAAACAGTACACCATTTAGTGGACAAAATCACTTTATGAGGCCTGGAGAGGTTAAGAAATCTATCCAGTGTCACCTGATAAGAAAGTGGCTGAGCCTGGATTCAAACCCCAGAGCTGCTCAGGCCAATATGGTTAGCTATTAGCCAATGTGCTGGCTGAGAACTTGAACTGTGGTTAGTCCAAAGATGATGCGCTGTAAGCATAAAATGCATCCTGGATTTCAAAAGCCTTTCATAGTGCGGTGCATCTGGGAGATGTTGTAGTATGACGTAAGACTTAAAAATCTAATTTCTAGCCTCAATCTCTTCCTTGGAATTTGCCTAAAAGTTATAGAGGCATGTTGGTTACAGTGATTAGAGTAGAGCTTATTGAGTGCAAGGGACTTGGGTGGCAGGTGGGACTCTGAAAGGATAGGATAAATTTGCATTTCTTAGAAATGCTCATGGCATTTTGAGTTTAGTGAGGCAGATCAGTTTTGCTGGAGGGATGTGTTGTTTTCAGAGACTACTTGTTATAAATCACTTTTGGCTTAAGCCAAAGTGGGGAACTTGTTGGAGGGATGAAAGGCTGTTTCCTACTACACAGGCAGATAGTATAGCTGGGTCTCAGGTGGGACTTTGAAACCTGACACTTTTTTTCTTTTCCTGGGGTTGTCTAGACTACCAACTCAGTTTCTCTCTCTGCTTTATTGTCCTCTCTCTGTGATGACTGATTTATTCTGACTCTTCCAGCACATGGTGGAAAAAGCACTTGGTTGACTGGAATTGCTGGGTCCTTGTTCAAAATTCTCTGAGGGGAGCATGATTGACTGGGCTTTGGTAAAATATTCTCCTCTAGTCCAACTAATGAGTCAAAATGTGCGAATGAATCAATATATTACAGGAATAACTGCCTGTTGTTGTTTTTTTACCTTCTCTTCTATCATGCATGGGTAACTTCCTCAACTCTTTTTCTTCTCAAAAGAATTTTTAAAATACTTTCACCACTCCATATTCACACCACAGCTCTTAACCTAGTAAAGCAATATAATTAGCAATTTTATTTAAGGCAGTTCCCAGTACAGGTGTTCTGAGATGTCCTCTTGTGTTTGACCAATGAATGAACCTTTTATTGTTCTCATCTTTTGTATATAAAACTCAGTTAGACTTGATAGCTCTGTTTTCTCTTTCTCTCTCTTCCCAATATTTTTACATTCTATTTACATGTATAGATAATGTTATCATATTTTATCAATTTGTCTTTAGACAGAGGGGACTGTGAAGAGCTAGAAGGCCAGAACTGTATTTTACTTGTCCTTATTTTTCTGATGCTGGTGCACAATGCACTTTCCACAAACATATGTTGAGTGAAAGAGAGAATGAATGGCACTTCATTTTCTATGCAAAAAAGACAGATTTTATATTTTCAATAATTCCCTTTCTATCACCTGTTCTACGCTCCTTTTCTAACCTACCACTAGGGCTTTTTAAATAACTTGTACTTTGGATTCTCTTAGTTGGGGAAAACAATCACTTTAGATAATTTTTAAATGCTCAGACTCACTCACGTAAGTGATGAGATTTGGCAGTTGAATTGCACATTTCCTCTGGCAGGACTTTTCTCAGTAGTGATCACCCCTATAGAAATGCTCTACAAATGGCTTCTCTAAAGGGGGCCTCTATACTAGAGAATACCAATTCAGTCCCCTGTAGATCTTTGTTTTGTGAAAGGGCTCTGAACTGAATTATGCAACAATTTCTCACTGTCTGATCTGGCTATTCTAAGACTTCTTCTCATCCATGTTCTTGGGCATGATTATTGCCCAGAGAAATTCAGGATGAAATGATTAATTCAAAGTCTGCTGCCATAGGTTTAGCTGCAGAGTAGACATTTTTGGCCTATGTAGCTGTGTATAAGATCAGATTCCCTGGACAACAGCCAAATCTTTGCTCCACATTGTGCCATGGAGAGTAAAATAACACTTCTGCCAATTTGGGAGCTTTGCAACCTTGACAGTAATTATTAAAAACTGTTAACAGTCCAAATATTTCAGCAATCTAATGCCATAAAAAATGAAGCCAAACCTTCAATCAAGGGTTTCTAATATAATTTCTCTGTGCTAGCTTTGCTATTCAAGATGAGTTTAACTGACTCACATATTAGTATATGTAAATTAACCAGGTTGGAATTGCTTTATTATTACTATGATAAAATTGGCTTATTTTATCCTCAAAATAAGGCACCAGTAAATTGAATCATTTCCTGGTTTATACCAAACGTACAAAATTCATAATTGCCAGTGCTCACTCTATGTTGAAAGATGTGGCTCAGTTATTTACATAGTGAAAAAAATATAGATAGGATGTATTGAGGGCTTCCTATGAACTAGGAACTTTACATTCTTTATGCTGTTTATTTTATTATATTTTTTAAAAAGATTTTATTTATTTATTTTTAGAGAGGGGAAGAGACGGAGAAAGAGAGGGGGAGAAACATCAATGTGTGGTTGCCTCTTGCATGCCCCCTCCCGGGGACCTGTTCTACCACCTAGGCACATACCCTAGACTGGGAACCAAACAGGCGACCCTTTGGTTTGCAGGCTTGCACTCAATCCACTGAGCCACACAGGCCAGGGCTATGCTGTTTAATATCACAACACGATCATCTCTGTTTTACAGGTGAGGAAACTGCAATGCTTAAGGTTAACAATAAGTAGTACAGCTGGTGGTATTTGACTCTCATCTGCATGGTTTTAAAGACTTTGTTCTTTCTAATCTCCTAAACTATCTCCTTTACCGGTTCTTCTCTCTTTCTCTTTTTAATCCCTTAAAAATTAAAATATATTGATTGAATATATTTATGTATATAATGAAGCCTGAGGGTAATTTTGTGGAAATTATGAGGAAGATAATGATATATTTATAACTTGTAAGTCAAACTACAGTGATAGGGGCCTCCACTGGCTTTATAGTCAAGGTCACACTGTTTCAACTTAGTTGTGAGTGTATGGGGCTGCCTCCTGTGTGCTTGGGAACAGAGAAGGGCCCACGGGTCCTTCTGCACTAACCTCCTACCGTACCTCCATGCTGAGTCTTTTCTGTATCCCAATATACCACTTTCTCCATGTCAGGGCCCTGACTTTGGCATAGGAGACCTACTGATGCTGCGAATTGACTTTCTTTGCAGCTTTGCTACCCTTAAGGTTAAATCCTATCCCTGCCCTGTAGCACATACTGCAAGATTTAAAGGTCTCTTTAAATTCTGCAAGGCTGACTTGATGACTTTCACAGTGTTCCTTGAATTGCTAGCTAGCTAATCTGTCATTTTCTTTTGTCAAGGTTTCTAAATTTATTAAATAAAACCAGACAATTTACAGTTATTATAATTATAATGGGCCCCATACCGTTTAAGAGTACTACTAGTGCATACTCCAACACTTCACTTCCTTTGGCTCCTTTCCTCAGTCCACACAGGAACACCTTGGTGGTTGTGATGCTACTGCATGCCAGGGGTCATCACTGCCTGACTCACCAACACCTGTATGGACTTTGTCTGATCGTGAGAAATTCAGGCCCAGAATCCTGTGTTGAGGGTCTGCTTTCTAGGGCCACTTTTGGTGATAGCTGTGTTGTTATAGGTTCTTCCTGAGACAAGGTCTTGCATTCCAGATACTTATATTGGGAAGCATAAAAGAGAGAAGGGAAGAACTCAATCCAAGGGTGAATTATGGTCTCTAGTATGAGCCACTGGGGCTCAGTTCTCCCAGGGATCATTTGAGGAACTGCATGAATTGATCCTCAGAATTCTCTGTCTGAAGGACAGATGAGGACAGAATTTATCTACTGCCTCTCATTCCCTATTGGCCAAGGGTTGCTCTCCGGTGTTAACTTCCTCCCACCACCAGCCATCTGTGTGATCAGAATGGCTGGTCTGCAAGCATCTCACAGGGCCTAACAGTGACAGAGCACAATGGGGACAGAAAGTGGGTAATATATTTGGGGCAGTTGACATAATGTATGATCAGGGTACGTCGAGCACGGGTGATTGTTTCAGTAATGATGAATAAATAGGCAGAGAAGATGTGAACTGGGCATAAAAGGTGTCAGATACAGATATGATCTTGTTATATGGCCCCAACAAATTATTACACAATAGTCAAACAATAGAAGATTTCCTAAAGTCTGGATTAATTGGTCTCAAATCACACCAACATGAGGCATTGATAACCCTGTCTTGGCTGGAGTGCTCCAGTTTCTCTTCAGTTCCTCCCATCAAATCTTCACAAATGTTGGGGTTCAGACTGAAGGCCACACAATTGTTCAGTGCTTTACCTAAATGAATGCTTAGTTACATTTGTGTGGCTAGTGTCACATACACAAATACGTTTTTGCTATAAACTCATGTGGTTGCTGGTGTTTTCTGAGGACTGTGGTAGTATAAAATGTGCTCTTCTACGGGTCAGGGAAGGTAAAAACAGGTTTAATTGAACTCCAAGTTGTGAGAGAGTCCAGAACAAAGATGTATACCTCCATCGGTAGGGGTGAATTCAGTTAGATCCACTGCATATCATCTGCATGCACTGGGAAATCTGCCTGCCACCTCCCCAGCCGGTGGCCTCCCGGGATGCTTCCCTTGGCAGGAGTGTCTTACAGCTGGGCAGATTATTAGTGAGTTTCTGAATTATTTATGCCAATGCTCTCTTTCATTAGTGTGAATTGTCATGAATTGGTTTAATCAAAGTGATTTAGATTTGAGGAACAAAAGAGTGAGGTTGATTTTTTTAGTTTAATTTTATAATGGGTTTTTGTTGTTGCTCTTGAAGATTATTAGGAAAAGCAGTCTGGTGTATTGGAAGGGACCCTGGACGTGGAGCCTGGAGACACTGGTTTGTGGACCTGCTCTCCTGCCCTGGACTCAGCCCTATGACACCTTAACGTTCACCTTGTCTAACTAACACCCTGATACTTCAGTTGAGGAAACAGAGGCCCAGTGAGCTTAGTGGTGGAACCAGAATTAGAAGCCAGGTGGCTGAATTTCCTCATTGTTTTCATCTACATGATCTCATTGATCTACTGGGTATTTATCTTACT
The DNA here is from genome assembly GCA_007922815.1 of Macrotus californicus. NCBI lineage: Eukaryota > Metazoa > Chordata > Mammalia > Chiroptera > Phyllostomidae > Macrotus > Macrotus californicus. The sequence continues at coordinate 13,582 of VMDR010007336.1, read as the reverse complement.
TGTGAGGACACAAGAGAAAAGGCAGCTTTCCACAAGCAGGAAGAGAACTCTCACCAGAAAATGACCAGGCCGGTACCCTGATCTCAGAATTCTAGTATCCAAAACTCTTAGAAAATAAATGTCTGCTATTTAAGCCACTCAGTTGATGGTATTTTGTCACGTCAATCTGAGTTGACTGATACAAGGGGCTAGAATAGAGAGCGTAGACTATCAAAAGTGGAAGGTCACTTGTCTTAGTTTGAGTTCTTCCAAAAGCACACCCTGAGACAAGGATTAGAGTGAAAACAGTTTATTTGGGAGATGAGTCCAAGAATCAATGCTGAGGGTATGCAGAAGGGAGACAGGAAGATAGCAAAGCCAGTGTGCACTATGGGTCATCACTGTGATCAACTGGAGCTCCGTATCCCTGGGGCCCCTTTGAAAGACTATGTGGAATTGCCTGAGAATTTCCCTGTTGAAGAATGGGAAAATGGTGATGCTCATATACCAACTCACTGTCCCTGTGAAGGCACTAAGTTCCCAGCATTTCTGGCCTACCTGGCACACACCAGCCTGTCAGCAAGCTTCCTGGGTCAGAGAGTGCCCTCAGGGGTAGATATGCAGGAGAGTGTGCTCAGAAATGGTCTCAAGTCATCTCCGGGTGTGCCGAAGAACACAAACACAGCACAGACCATGTTGACTGCAGCGGAACTCTTACTCCTTAGGGTGAACACAAACATTTGTGGGTCTCGTTAGATCACAAATTCTGATTTGGTAGGTCGGGGGTGGGGCTGAGATTCTGCCGTTCTAATGAGTTCCCTGTGATGCTGACGTAGCAAGTCCATGGATGAGATTTTGAGTAGAAGAAGTTGCATACTCTTTCATGAATTCAGCTCATTTCAACACATATTCATTGGATCCCTGCTGAGCTGGATATTGGGGCAGTCCCATGCTTGGCGTACGAAATAGTGAGATCAGAACATAGGGGTCCCGTGTTGCATCCTTTTTACAGATGATGTAAGGGTTACCTGCTTTCACTGTCCAGGATTTGAAGCGCTCACTACATATTTACTTGTTCTAAGAAACAGAGGAAGGTAGGATTCCTGAACTGTTTCTATTTCTTGGATAGAATTTCAGTCTGTAAAAGTGGTGGAAACCATTAGTGCAGATCTGTCGCAGGTACAGTGTCCCAGTGTGTGAGTGCCAGCCTCTCTGCGACCATGAGGCACTTTTCACAAGGCTATTGTTCACTTTAACAATTTAAAATTAAAAAAATTTAGAGTTGTAATAAAAATAGCAACATTTTTATAGTACTTCACAGCTTACAAAGTGCTTTCCACCACATTATCTCATTATGTCCTTTGCAGGCTTGAGAGAAAATAATCTACAAATGGCATTTAAAAATAAACGTACTGCACATTAGGGCAGGTACATTACACAGTGGGGTGTATGATATTCCCAATCCAATGGTAATGAAAAATGGCTGGGAAGAAGGCTGCATATAAACATATAATATGTCCTAGGGTTCAGATAAAGTCTGCTCTAGCTGGGAAAAGGCAGTTCAGACTTATTGTCATTAGTTTTTCACCTTTAAATTTTCCAAGGTAAAAGTTGTAGTGTTTCAACAAGGGTCTTATGAACACTTTTGCCCCGTGTGCATATCTTCCAGTGTGACCACTTGGCTTTTCGTTCTGTTGAGAGGCTTTGAACCGTCTATATGCCTAGTCTCAAGTTAAACATCAAGAATGTGGCTCATACACAACGGGCCTACCACATGGATGTAAATCTCTGGTTGAGCAGCCAATGGGCTCAGTCAGTCATAAGGAAATAAAAATGAGATGGGAAGCAATTTCTTTAGACATTGTAAAATGACCTGGCTGTGATGACTTTCATAAAAATTTAGCTTCATATGCCCATGAACTTTAATTATAGCCATCAAATATTATCAATAGAGAATGTGAACTTTGTCTAATGTATATTATACTTAAGTAAAAGTGAAGATTCTATTGATAATAGTATTCAATAATTTTATTTATAATAACTTCAATAATTGTGAAATATTGAGTGAAAAGGAAGCAAATGGATGTCATTCATGAGTATTTTATCAGTTAAGATGCTTTTTGCTTTAAGAAATAGAACCTTTAATGGAGCCCAAAATAAATTGTTTATATAACACACATCTGGAAGTAAGTGGTTCCTAAATTTACTAATTCAGCAGCATGGTTGTTGTCTGGGTTCTAGGTCAGCTTCTCTGTGCTTCTTTTGATTTTTATTTCACGGTCACAAAGTGGCTGCCACAGCTCCAAGCATCATAATCTCACACAACTGTATTCAGACAGGATGGAGAGCGCTTCCTTTCTTCTCCTTCTTTATTTTCATCTTTGTCTTCATCATCTTCTTTTTATTATGTAGAAAGTTCATTCTGAGAAATCAGTAGTAGTAAGTTTCCCTTAGACCCTTTTGAGGAGGAGTGGGTCATATACTCACTCACATACCAATCACTGGCAGAAAAAATGGGATTAGCATGATTGGTTTAGCTGATTATATTTAATCTTCCAGGGCTGGGGTAGGTTCTAAACTTCCTTGAGCACATTGCTCCCTCAAATCTGAACAAAATAAATGTTGTTAGTTATGTAAAAAGGGAAATGGCTCTTGGGGAGGCAAACAATTTTGTCCAATGCACCTATATTCTGTTGTTTTTCAGAAGTTATTTGGTTGCCCATTAATTGAACTGGAGACACATTCAGGTGTTAAAATCAAAGACTACAATAGAAAACATCTCTTACTGAATCCAACAGAGGTATAGAAACATTTTATGGGACAAATTGTGTTTCTTGCTAGTTTGGGATTCTTATGAAATGGAAAACTTCCATGCTGCTTGCACACCTGGGGTCTTCAGAGGGGTAGAAAGAGAAATGGCATGAGGGGTGAAGTTACTAGAAGGCCTTTCTGGGGGAAAATCAGGGAAATTTAGAGGTTGAGGGAGAGTGGAGCTGTGGGGAAGGAAGCAGATATGAAGGGAAAGAAGATTTAAACAAGTGTTACCCTGAGCAGGTATCCATCCCCTTCCCGTATTCAAAAACACAGCTAAGAATGTGAGTTCATCTGGAATAGATGTCTGTTTTACATAGCCTGTGTGTGTCTCTTTTCAACATTGCTCCAAAAGTTTTGTCTTTAGCAGAGCACATTCTTATTGTTGATCTCAAGGCATTGCAAGAAGTATTCTCCCCACTGATCCCATTCCTAACTGAAAACCAAGTTAGACCTGTGGGGGGGTCCTACGGAAATTACAGGATGATGGAACCTCCATGCTCAAGATCATCTCAAATTCAAGATGGCTGCTCAAGCATCAACCACATTCCATCTAGCAGGAAGAAAGAAAAGGAAAGAAGAGGCCAAGGGCAGTGCTAGCTGGTTTCTTAAGGGTGACTCTCAGGAGTTGCTTCACGATACAGCTGCACACATCCCATTAATCAGAATTTAATTACATGGTCCACCTAGCTATGAGGGAATCTGGTATTATTTTGAGTGGCCATGTATGTAGCTGAAGATTCTATTATCATGGAAAAAAGAAAAAATGGATAGCAGGGGAACAAAAGAAAGGAACCTATTCCAGACTCATACTCCTCTTTATAAATGGGAAATGGACTAGCACTTCTATAGCTCTTTACTCTTGTTCATGTTATTTATTTAGCATGGGATGTTCTTTATTTCACCTTGCATTTCACATATCTCTGGAACTCCTTTGTTGTCTATTGAAATTTTTCTTACCTTCAGAGCTTAATTCAATGTCACTTCTTCAAAGGAGTCTTCTTGGATTCTGCTAATTAGAACTAACTTCTATGCTCTCCAGTCCTTTTCTCCTACTTTTATTATAGCAAAGTGTTCATTCTGTTTCACGTTATCAGCCGTTGTTTATTTTTTCCCTCTAGATTGTAAATTTCCTGAAAGTTAGGTCCTGGATTTAATAATTTTCCAATTCATACAGTGCCTATGTGAAAGGGAAGTATCTCATATCTTGTTTAATCCAATGTAACTTTGCATTTTTTATCACTCACAGTCAAGTACAGTCCTAACGAACATAAGAGCCTTCCCCTTCCCTTTGTAGAGCTGGGCACCACTCTGTTTTTGAACTGATGATTATAGAGGTACCACCTAGAAAAGGCTGGAACATTAAAAGAATGTTAATGAAAGGAAGAAGACTGGGAAATAAATTGGTGCTATGATGTGTTCTCAGTTTTCAGTGTTAGAGGCGTTGGTAGGGTACAGAGGAAAGATGTAAACTTTGTAATCTAATATAGTTGAAATAAAATAGTGGTTGAATGACTTATAGATATGTGACCTTTGGTAAGAACATTGTTCTTCCTAAACTAGAGATTCCAGATCCGTAAAATGGAAATGAAATACTTACTACGCAAGGTTGTTTGGAGAATTAAATAAGCTGTCTGCAAAGAGCCTGGTACTCAGAGCATACTCATTCCTGGGCCTCATTATAATCATCATGCTGCAGATTTGGAATGATTCGGGGAAAAGCTCTATGTTGCCTTATCCCAGAGCCACAAAGCCGATTACACACGGGTCAGTGGTCCTTGGAAGGAGATTTACCACAGAAGGCAAGGAATGTTATTACTGTAGCAGAAATTGAGAGTGTATTGTTTATACCCCTGTAATTGAGGTAAATCTGGCACATTGGCACGGACAATATCATTCTGACATCCATTTTTAAAGTCTCCCGATGAAAAACCGAGACACAAAGTACGAGCACCCACTGATACTCTTAGTGGCCATGGCAGCACGTAGGATAAGAGCAAAGATGCTAAAAGGGGCCATGGCGTTGAGATGTGGGCTGCAGCATGCCTCTTCAATTGGATCACAGTTAAAACAGCCTGGGCTTTTCATAGTTCTCTAAGGAGGAGCAGTTAAGCTCCAGATTTTGTCTTTATTGACAGCAATATAGAAGTTATACATATCACAGACCAGAAAGCAATGAGTGACAGAGTTGTCAGCATGTCAAGGTCAAAATAAAAGGGTAGACACAATCATTTAAAGAAAAATTGGAGAGGATTATGTGAAGTATTAAAAAAAATAACTTGTGGACTCCCAGAAACATCTGAGTAACTCTTTGGACTGTGTGCCATGTAGAGTCTCCAGGAAGTTTTCAGTGTACTCTGAGGCTGTATTTAGTACTTTCAGTTTATTGAATGCTTTGAAATACCTTAACTTATTTAATTATTCTATTCTGCATAACGAATTACTACAAACTTGACAGTTTAAGACAGCACACATTTATTCTCTCATACTTTCTGTGGGTCAGAGGTCTGGACACCATGTAGCTGGACCTCTGCGTAGAGTCTCACAAGCCCCAAATTCAGGTGTTAGCTAGGCTGCATTCCCATCTGGAGGGTCAACTGGGAGACAACCTGCTTTCAAGCTCACTCAGGGTATTGGTAGAGTTAATTTTCTGTGGTTGTAGGCCTGGTTTCTTGCTGTGCCCTCAAGCTCCTGGACACGCTGTTCCCTGAGGCTGCCCATAGTTCCTTGGCAGCTGGGATTTTCTACTTTCCATCAACTTCATCAAGCTGGCAAAGAGAGTCTAGTAGCAAGATGGAGTATTACACAATATAATCCCAGACTGACCTCCTGTAACTTTCACCGTATCCTGTTGGTTAGAAGCAACTCACAGGTCCTGCTCACACTCAAGGGGAGGGGACTGAACAAAGGCAAAGACACCAGGAAAAAGGGATCATAGTGGGTCACCTGGAGTCTATCCATATAACTTTCTGTTTAGCCCTTTGAGAAAATGGGGTAGATATTCTTATTCCTGTTAGACAGATGAAGACATACTGCCAATTAGAGAGGTGACATGAACTGATATTCAGTACTACACAGTTAATAGGAGCAAACCCAGAATTCCTCAGTCCTAGTACTATGCTCCAGCCATTAGTACTTAACTACCTTTTACATCTCTGTGTCTACCCATTCATCCACTTACCTACTCACCCATCCCACTGTCCTAGTCCAATGTCCTTTTCACTGCAGCATGATATTTCTATTGTAAATGAGAATAAGACTCAGCAAACTCACCTCTTTGAACCCAGCAAACTTACCTTTTTGTCACAGTATTAGACAGTTTGGTGAGGTTCTTCTGTGGTAACAAACATCCCCCAAATCTCAGTGGTTTAAAACAAGAAAGGTTTATTTCTTGCTCATATGATACATTTATTGCAGGTCAGCTGGGTGCTTTGCTCCACCTTTTCTTACTTGACGGCCTGGCTGATTGTAGTCACCACCTTGAATGTTGCCAATCTCCATTCCAGATGGAAAAAGGAGCTCTGGTGAGTTTTGCAATTGCAATTAAATTGCTCTGACCTGGAAGGGAAACACAGCATTTGCTTAAAACTCATGGCTCAGAATTAGTCAAATGGCTTTACTCAACCACAAGGGAGCCAGAAAGTTCAGTTCAGCACTGTTTCCAGGAGTGGAGAGACCCAGGAATAACTGGCATACAATTTGTGAAGCAATTACTACTGTAGCCATGAAACCAGCCCACCTCAAAATGCATTCTTGTCACTTTGGCGTTCATGGCCTTAGTCCAAAATCGCTCACCGGGCCTAGCACTGTGCCTCCAGGCCTGTCCTCACAGCCCCGCCTTTTGACTCTTGCAGACTTACACCTTCAGAGCTGTGTCTGTCCTCAAACCCAAGGTTTGCATCTGCTTCTCCAGGGCCGCTTTCTATGTTTGTTCTGGACCACACTTTTCACTTTGCATCCTTAATGACACTGTTTTTATTCATTCTGGGTAAACAATACGCCAAATCTGCCTGCACTTCTATGACCCTAAACCCAGACCCAGACCTCATAAGCTAGTGTCTTTGTAATAATTGAGTCATTGATGTTACCACGATGAATGCCATGTGTGGAGAAAACTATCATTATATCCTTAAGTATTCTCCCGAGTTCCTTTCTTCGGAGATACTGTAGGCGCTGATCTAAATCCAATTAGCAAGTGTCATAAAAAAGGAAACTTCAATGGAAAAAAACAGATCAAAGGATTAGACATGACAACCCAGCAGGAAAGTTGATCTGAACATTCTCAAGGTGAATAATTATCTGAAGGAAGGTGAACAACAACAACACACTATCAGTTGTGCACCTGTTTGGCTTCATGTGAAATCTGCAACAAGTGAGCTAAAATATTAATGCCGCGGTAAACCGCTTTAGGAGGCTGTTGTATGGGGACAGCTTTCTCAGTGGGTGCCCGCACTGCTGGAGCCAGGTACTAAAGAATAAAGAAGCAGCTGGACTAAATATATGTTCACAGCGGAAGCCACAATTTTTTATCCTACAACTGTGTTCTAGTTCATCATTTTAAGCATTTCTGTCAACTCAGACTAAATTGCACTCAACCTTGTTGAGCATAAATTTTATTACCACGGTAGCATATTAAGGAAACTTGCTTGAGAAAAAGAAAGTGATGGATCAGGAGAAACAAATTCTGGGAAACATCTCTTTTCTTAAGGTAAAACTCACCCTTCAGACTGAGCCTCCAATAGCGTATTTGCTGGTCACGAGGTGACTGGAGGCGAGAGGCTTACATTTCGATTCTTGTGACCACAGTCAGACCATGCAGCCCTTGAGTCTCTGCAGTAATTCTGGTTCTGCTGACAGGCTCGGATTCACACCTAAGCAAAGTCCCTTCTCTTAGTTTCCTCCAGAAGAGTCAAAGCATTCCGGAACTTATTAAAAACTATCAAAGAGCAGAGATACATAAACCATTATAAGTTATCTTGTAAGTAGCAGTTTTTGATCTTTTCCAGAGCTAGCTCATTGCTAGGGCTTGTCAGCCCTGTCACTTTCCACTCTGTCTAGCCGTCTGCATCTGCGCTTCTCCCACAGCGGACCCTGAAACATGGCTCTGCATTCGGCTTGATTTGGGAGGTTATCCCAGGAAGCACGATGAAGGAGTAAACTGAGGCAGGTGAGCAGAAGAGGGCTTAAGGTCCTTTGTTTCATCTTTTCAAATGTATTTATCTACCCTTGGAGTCTGCAGTTCATTCCTTTTCATCAAAAAGTAATTAATAACGTTTCTAACCCAGGGAAAATGTGAAAGCTATAGGACAGGCTTTGGAATAAAAAGAGGCTGCTGCTTCTTATTGGCCTTCCAGGCTGAAAAAGGACACAGTAGGAAACAAAAAATCTCATTTCTCAGTATCTTTTACATCATTTTACCTTCCCAACATGGATATAGTTGTGTTTGGAAATTCCAAGAGTATTCAAATCACTTGTCTATTGAGTGGCACTTATAAAACTTCTGGGTTATGATAAATTAGAATGGACAATCAACCAGTTGAGAGAGCGTGAGCGAGAAGACCAAGGAAAACAGCAAACCTCAGGAGAAAACCCCAGATAAAGGGGGAGATTCAGTGGCTATGTCAGTATATTTACCCATTCAACAGCTTACAATGGAAGTCAATAAACAGATGTGAGAAGCCCAGCTGGCTGCTGTTGCGGTGGGGGTGGGGGTGGGGAGAACACACAGGAATGTCTGCCCTTGAGTCGACTCTTTGTGATGGAGGAAACGAGAAGAGAGCATGGGCAACTGTGGAGAAGGGTGGCATGCTGTGAAAGCTCTGAAAGAAGCTTAACCACATGGAATCAGAGGGATTGAAAAATCCTACCCCTGAGGGGAAATCGGGATAGAGCTCGTGCAGGAGGTTCTGAGGAGGTGGTGCTGGGATTTCCACAGCTGGAAATGGAGAGGGAGGGTGCAGTCAGCCTTTGTAGAGCTCGGAGGAGAGGACGGACCGTTGGCTGGTTCAGCTGGAGGCAAGAGCATGCGCACAGGAAACACTGGAGAGAGGCTGGACGGTGGGTTGCACCGGAGTAGAGAGGGTTGTAAACGTTAGTCCATAGCCCTTGCCCCTAAGTACTGAGACAATGGGGAGTCACTGAAAGTGGTTGAGCAAGATGCATTTGGCAACTGGATGCAGAATGAGTAGAGAGAGCTTGGATATGGGAGGCAGTGACTAGTGTGAAACCAAATTTCGACTGTGGAATGACAGGCTGCCAAAACCCAACAAGAATGACTAGAATGTACTTGTTGGCTGAGGTGACCACCCCTGTGATCAGGAATGTGGCAGGTCCAGGGAAAAGATAACGGCAGATGGAAGGTGGACGGCATCCATTGTTCCCGTGCTCAAAACTAATCAAGTGTGTGAAGTCACACAGGAGCTTTACAGTCAGTGCCGGAGCTTTGAAAGTGCCGGCTGGCAGAGCAAACAGGTGATGGAATAAAAGACCGCAGGCAACGGGCTGTGCTGAAACAGAATCACCTCCCAGGAGGATCTTCCCAGGAAACCGTGTGGTGGCGGTGGTTGGGGAGGCAGGGGATCCTCCTGCCATCTGACTTGCGGGCATATATCACATCAAAGCTGCGGGAAGGAAAAGCACGGCTCCAGAAAACTGGATTTCTGTGAGAGGGCCACAGAGTGGAGCCTCAGCTTCTTCATCTGGAAAATGGCAGCTATTTTGAGGGTTAAATTAAATGAATCACGCGCAGCCCTTGGCAAAGGGCCTGGAACACAGCAAACTGTTATCATTCCCCATGGGTGCCCCTGGGACAGCATGCCTGCAGGGCTCAGGGAGGACTCTTCATTTCTGAGCTGTGCGCTTCTGTCCCTGGAAAGTTTTAGGACTCTGGTTGTTTTGCTTTTGATGCTGTAGTGCAGAGGCAGCCTTGTGAATTGATTTGATGCCTTTACTTGGTGGTTCTGGCATCACATGATCAGGCAAGTCCCTCGATCTACTGTGTGACCTCTGCATCCTGTCCATAGCCCAGTCTGACTCTTCCTAAACGCGTCTGTCCTATTCCCCCGGCTTCCCCCCTCATGACATCAAGAAACTGCTGACCCCATGCTCAAGGATCTGGCTCAAGGATCCGGCAACCTAATTTGGGACTGCTTTGGGTAGTTAATTAGGAGAGAAGAAAGTAGAGAACATAACCACATCACATTTTGGAGAGACTTGGAAAATGCAGAGAAGCAGAAGAGCAGGGACTAAATTAGGGGACTGCCTAGGGCGTTTGGATTGTTTAGGTGTCAGATTACTAACCAGAGACCTTTCCTTCTCTTCCTCCCCTCCCTCCTTCTGTCTATACTATAAAGAACAAGACAGACCTAGCCTTGCAGCAAACTGTAAGGGGGAGAAAAACATGCACACCAGTGACCCCAGTGGGAGTGAAAAGTGTTCTAGAAGAGACTCAGCTGATGTGATCTGTGAGTTTGGGGTTGGAGGGGAGTGCAATGACTGCTAATTGGAAAGCTCACGGGAGGCTTCAAGGAGGAAGTGGTAATGGGGCTGGATTCTGAAGGGTTTGTAAGATTTAGACATTTGAAATAAAGGAAAGACAAGAGCTCAAATAAGGTGCACAAAAGAAAAAATATGGTGGTTTTATAAAGGGATGAATCATTTATTTTGGTCAGATTTCTAAGTAAGTGAAGGGAACAGTGGGCAAGATTAGGGGGGAGTTTGGAAGCTAGAATGGGGATGTGGAAGTTCATGGAGTTAGGGAGCAGAGGAGAGGTGTTATCAGAACAGTGTTTTAGGAAGATTAATCCATCAGCATGGTGTAGAATGGAGGGGGGGCGGGGCAGGCAGCAGGGAGCTGGCTTGGAGATACTGCAGTGGTCCAGGAAGAGCTATTGCTATGAGTTCAACACCAGCAGGGAAGTGAAGAGGAGTTGGAGGTGAAGGGAGTGGGACGCATATGCTGTGGAGTTAGAATTAGTAGAAATTGGTAACTGATTGAATTTAGGGTCTAAGCAGGAAAGAGGAATCGAGAATCAATGCTAAGTGAAATAAGTCAGAGAGAAAACGTCAAGAATCATATGATTTCACTCATATATGGAACATAAAACTGAAAGTGACAAATGAACAAAGAAGACAAACAAACAAAAGCTCATAGACACAGACAACAGCTTGGTGGTTACCAGAGGGAAGGGGGCGGGGAGCCATAAAGGGTGCAAGAGGTCAAATACATGGTGACACAAGGAGGTTCCTTTGGGTGGGAAACACACAATGCAGTATACAGACAATGTATCATAGAGTTGTACGCTTGAAATTTGTGTAATCTGATTAACCCATGTCACCCCAATGAAGTGAAAAAAGAATGACTTTTCTGCCTTTTATCATCTGGGATTGTCTAACTCTAATTGTTCCTTAAGGATACTGGCCCCTCTTGGCCTAACACAATCTTACAAACCTCCCCTTCTGCAGACTTTCCTGGTTCTCAGCTTCATCCCCACCCATTGTTGATGATGGTGTGAAAAATCTTTCTCACTGATCATTCTGGTTTTATAATGCACCCTGGAAATTTTTACTGACACTGTTCCCGAGGCTTTCACATTTAGAAAGGTTTTCGTGATGCATTTACAATGTGGGGAAATAATCACGTTTCCTTCAGAGTCTTCATTGCCAGTATACGGATTCTTAGGTTGAGCTTCGATTTTTGGTGGAGTGGGAAGGGGAGCAAAGAGGTTGCTTGGCAGTATTGCTGACGAAAAGCTTGTGAGTGTGATGACTTTTCACTTGTTCACTGCGATGTCTCCTTGGGAACGCTCATCAATTAGGCCTGGAGCAGCAGCTGCTTGTCCCAATTGAACGGCCTACCCAGTTTCCACTGAAATTCTCTCATTTCTCACTCCATCTATCTATGTCTTATTTGAGTCCATTTGGCGACAGACAATATGCCAAATATCCCACTTTCTTTAAAATTTCTCTTGTCATTCAGATCCTAAGCATTTTCTTCCTCTTCCCCCTGCCTCTCTCTCTCCCCCCTCCTTCTCCTTCTTCTGCCGGATATACCAAAGATGTATAAATACATCATCTCAAACTTTTTTGTAGGAAAAAAAAGTAAAAGAACAGAGGTATATTCCCCAGTCCACGCCGCGGCCATGGCTCTGTGTTTGGCTCTGTGTGTCTTCTTCACTCTGGAATCTAGGCTGAGGAGCTGCCCCAACCTTGGTTTTTGTGGCAGAGAAAAAAAACACATGTCAATGGTGGCTGGACCTATGCAGTGGCTTTCGAGTTTCTGCTCAGAGGTGGCACATGTCACTTCAAACAAAGTTTCTTACCACCTGTCACCTGGCTCCAAAGATAATGCCACATAGTTAAAGTTTTTGTTTGCTGTTATAGCAGCAGCTCATTTCTTTATTTGTGAGCCTTTTCCAGGTTATAGCGCAGTGGAAACAGTCTCATATCTTAGTAGATTACAACAAGAAAGCCTGAATCCTCACTACATGCTGTGTCGGTATGCCAACTCTGAGTCAAAGGAAGCTCTTGGCTTGTGATCCTGCTCAAGTGTCTTCTTCATTCTGGCTTTGGGGCTAAAGCTATAGCCCTTTCTTGGCAGAGGTAAAAGAACTTCAAATTGACTTTTTATTTTGAATAGAACTCTTTGTTCAAAGTGTGATAGGCCATGGTTTCCTCCCCTTCCTATCCTTTTTCTGTATGAGATCTCCAGTCTGAAACACTGGTTGGGATAACAGAAAAGGGTATTTGCCAAAGGCGAAAAATTTAGCACCTCTGTTCGTATGATATCCCCTTTAGTTTTGCTACAAAAGTGAGTGATGTTAGTGTTACTGAGCTCAAGGAGTCTGTTTGCCCGTCCGCATCAAAGCCCAATATGATGGGAACAGGAGTCTGCAGCCAAAAAAGTAAGGGTTTATTAATTGAGGACATGGTACTATACCATTTGACTCCCAGAGTCAAAAGGGAATTAGTGCTCAAAGACATTGCTTCATGATGGCTTCCTGGGGAGGGGTTACAGGGGATTAAGGGAGTTAGGGTCATATTTACAGTGTGGTCTTTATTGATGGCAGGTGCTAGGGTGGGGTAGTTCATCACTGCATTTGGTCCTGATGTCATGCCATGGCCTGGCTTCATCTGGTTGCACAAGGATGCGGTTAGTAGGGTTGTTGTGTTGCTGAAACACAGCTGAGGCCTAGATGTTATTTCTAGTTTAACGGAAACCCTGTCTTTGTGGTCCACAGACCCAAGGCTTTGTTCCTAAGATTAGCTGATGCTGATCGGAACTTTGTTGTCCTGAGGGTTTAATGATTAAGGGAAGAGACCAAGGGAGAGGGAAGTGGGTGGATCAGGGTGCTGTATCAGGCCAGTTTGAATCAAAAAGAAAGGAAGGAGAAAATGTCTTATTAAAGAAATGAAGTTTCTGCATGGTTACCTTAGCAGAACAAGGTTTATCTTGTGGACATTTCACTTGGAGTTTGGAAGCAGAGTTCTTTGCTCTTCGCCTTCTCTACCAACAGAAGCACTAGATGTGTAGTGCCTCCTCTCCAAGTCCCCTCCCCTTTGCCAGGGACAGGGGAACAAGAGGTAGAATTCTAGGGGGAGGGAGGGGGTTGAAGAGATGGAGGGGACAATGAGGGGAGAAGAAGATGAGGGAAGGAAAACAGAAGGGCTGGGTTCTCTGACTAAACCCTGTGGCAGACTTAGGACCCAGGGGATGACTAAAGAGTTGTTTTTCCCAATCTGTGTCTTTGTGTACCTGTGATTATCTAAATACTTTTTTTTTTTTTTTTTTTTG
>VMDR010007335.1:0-41081 GCA_007922815.1 Macrotus californicus | reverse complement strand
AACCAACAAAACTATTTCCAAGGTATTGTAGAAAAAGAAAGCCCACAATGTTAGTTCTGAAGTGACATTCCTAAGAGAGTGTCCCACAGTGTCTGCAGCTGTCACAGCTTCACTCAGACATGAACAAATTCATCCAAGGGCAGTATTTGGAGGCATCTGTCAAAAGTCTGTTTCCCACATCTCAGAAGTCCTTAACCAGTGTTTAAAGGTGGGCTAAGGCACCACCACAGCTTGTTGGCTGTACTGTTCAGACCCCATTCACACTGGGCTGAGGAGCCAGAATAAAAAATAATAGCACTTATACAGCAGTTACTATATAAAAACATAGGATCTAAGTATTTTACATATGTCATACTCATCGAATCTTCTAGGTATTTATTTATTGACTTCATTTTACTGATGAAGAAATTGAGTCATGAGAGGGTCACTACGCTGCTCAAGATGTTACAAATAGCAGGAGGCAGAGCTTGGGTTTGATCCCAGACAGTCTGGCTCCCAGCACCCACACCCTTAACCACTGTGCTATATCTCACAGGATGCGCTGGTCAAACCTAAGAGCCTTAGATGACAAGCATCTGCACGTGAGTGTCACCAGACCCACCTAAAATATCAATCCAACTCTGAGGACAGGAGAAGAGAAGCTGGTATCATCACAGCAGCCAACATTTAGGGGATGATTACTCTGCCTGGCACCATGCTGAGCTTGAGACACACTGCCTCTTGTAACCCTCACCCTGTAGGAAGTAATATCACCTCTCACAGATGAGGGAACTGAGTTCAGAGAGATGATATAACTTGTTCAAGGTCACAAAGCACATCGATAGCAGAGCTGGGATTCAAATCCAGGCAGTTTGGCTCCAATTGAGCCTGCACTACCGACAGCCCTGGCCTCTAGTTGAGGAGGTAGGCTGTAGGGTGCTGGTGCAGGAAGCAGGGGCTGACACCCACCTCGGCCACGGGACTTGGCTCCTGGCTTCACGATCCAGATGTTGCGATCTCCTTCCATGTCCATCTGGGGCAACACGGCCCGGAGCTGCTGCAGGACGTCCTCACAGCGCTGGACCTGAGCATCATTGTGCCTGAGTTCTGCCCCCTCACTGTGGGGAGATGATGGGTCTTGGGCAGGACTGGGCCTGGGGACCGCCTGGTAGACAAGGCAAAGGGAGACACAAGCCCCCTGGCCATGGTCCTACCAGCCTTCGTCGTGCCTTCTCCTCCCTACCGACCAGACAGGTCTCTCCCAAACCTCCATACCCACCCTCAAGCTGTCCCCCAGGACACCATCTGCCCTGGGCACCACCCTGAGGATGGGGAAATGCCACTTGTTGGACCCCCAACCCACTCCGACGCTCCACTTCCTGCCACCTCCCTTTCTATCACCTTAAAGTTGCCTTTGGCAGAATTAATCACACCATATCTAATGGTGAAGCACCACTACGTGCCGGGCTCTGTGCCGAGGACTTTACATATATTATCGCTAATCTTCTCTGTAGCCCGGCCAAGAAGGTGTTACTGGTCCCGTCGTAGAGCGGTGTAAACTGAAGCTTGGAGAGTTAAGAGACGTGTCCAATACCACAAATTGAATTAAAAGCTGAACCAGGACACAAACTCCATCCTGCCTGATTCCTTCACCCACAGGTGTGTTGGGGGGTTCAGTCCCTTCCAATCTGGACCTAGCACTGTTGGCTAGGTGAGTCCTTCCTAGTCTACTTCTTTGCAGGCACGTCTACACCACACATCTCCTTGCTCTGCTTCTTTTCTCTTCCTATCACCTACCGCCCGACATCTACACTCACTTGGTTACTGTCTGTCTCCCTCACTGGCATGCAGGCTCCGTAAGAGCAGGAACATGTTTGTAGCTGTTATTCTCCATTGTATTCCCACCCCCAAGCAGTGTATCTGGCACTTATTTGGCACTCCCTAAAAGTCTGTTAAATGAATGAATGGTTGGGTAAGCAAGTACTTTGGCAGGAGCTTGCCTCTGCACCTGGTCTGTACAGATTGGGGTTCACGGACAAAGAGAGGCCCTGTTCCCTGCAGGACACAAACTGTCCTGAATTAAAACCAAGCCACAAAATAGCCCAGATGGCTGCCTCATCCAAACTCTCCTATTTCTTCTCTTCTGACTGAATAGGAAGGAAGCCTCTACTAGATGCTTCTCCCTTTAACATCTTAGCCTCCTGACTGTCTCCAGCCACGGAGAACTTACCTCTCCTGTAATAAGGAGGCAGCAGCATCCACTGGGGCAGTGCCAGGAACAGGGATAGCCGGATGGAAGGGGTGCAGCAGGGCCTCTTATTCACACTTAAGTCCTGACCCTTCTATTTCCAGAAAGTTTGCTGGAAACCTTCCCATGGGCCATAGCACAAAGAATGTGCTCAGTAAATCTGTGATTTGGCCCAGAAAAGTGTCACATGGGGGTGGCAGGGGCACGTGTAGTGACTGGAAAAAGTATGTTCGGCATGACAATATGACTTTATATTTAACAAAAAGAAAAAATAACCCGTGTACTTGTGGAAAGTCAGCCTTGGCAAAAAACCTGGCTGCTGAGTCATGGATTTGTTTTAAAAAGTTGGGAAAACACAGACAACAGCACGGTGGTTACCAGAGGGGGAGGCGGGGAGGCAAAGGCTATGGGAGGGGAGTTGAGAAACACGGCAATGAATATTCAGTGAGATAACGGAGGCTAACTAGCTACGGAACAACTTGACACTTGCATGTGTTATATGACGCAATATTTTATGACATTCCGACTTCTGAGAGGCTCCTGCAGCCCTCTAGGACTTGCCTACACCCAGAAACAAATAGGACTCACATAACTTTCTAACTCAGTCTTGATAATTCTTAGTTTAAGAAGGGTAGCTTTACATATTCTGGGAGCTAAGGGGAAAGTACAGGGTCATTTTCATTTTCTGACATTTAAAAAAGATACAGATGAATTCTTTATCAATGATGTGGGCTTTCTCATATTCATTCAAAGTTCATCATTAGCTCTTTAGTCTTCCCTGTAAACAAATCGTTGAATCTGCTCCATTCTTTCCTGTTAACCCACCGCAGTGAGGCCCTCAGCTCTCCCACCTGGCTTGCTGCAAGTCTCCCCACGTGAGCTTTGTGTCCCTTGAGGGCAGGGTCTCCATGTCGTTTCTGGAGCCTGGCACACAGTGCTCTGCCTTCTGGGCCCTCTCCCTCCAGGCTCCCCTGCACACCCCTGATGAAGGGAACCTCCCTATAATAGCGCCAGTCTCATCCCCACACTCCTTTCCCCTGCTTAAGGACCTTCCCCAGCACGTGCTCTGAAAACACAAGCCCTCAGGATGTTTTGGGGGGCCTAGGGTCACCTAAGTACAGGACATACAGTAGGTCCTCACTGAACATTGTTGATAGGTTCTGCTAGTAAGTGAAACAATGTGTAACAAGACCAATTTTACCACAGGCTAATTGATATAAACAAAAGTTCCCAGAGCAGCATCTCATCGATATTATAAAAATGCGTTATTCGAGGGCCTCCTATATTGCCTACTCTCTCTCTCTCTGAGGAATATCACACCAACAGACTCTGAAAAGCCCTGCACCAAGGAAACCTGTTACTAACTTTGTTTAACCCAATGTTTTCCAAATACAATTGACCACAAAGCACCCCCCCCCCCGCCCTTTTTTTCCTTCACAAAATTGATTTACATCCTGTAGAATCAGCATCCTGTGTAACACACTTTGGGAGACACTGGCCTCTAGGATAAAATCTAGTTGACTTAACAGATTCTTATTTTGTGAGTGAACACTGAGTCTGTGCTGAGCACATAATACAAATTACCCTGTCTAATCCTACCCTTGAACAAGACAGTTTTCAAAAATATATTTTGCATTTGAGAAAAGATCAAAAAAGGTTAGTGACATTCCCAAGGTCACCAAGCTTGAAAGTTGCAAATCCAAGACTCAGACTGAGGTCGACCTGATAGCACAGGCCATGACCTTTGTGACAATGCTGTGCTGGGGTCCAGGAAGGAAGGTTTGCACCCCATCATGAAGGCAGTGGGAGCCCTGAAGAGCTCTTGGGCAGGAGAGTAACACGGCAAACAAAAGTGAGAGGCTTTGGGCGGAGGTGGGGGCTGCACTAGAGAGGGTTCATCCCTGACTGGGCACAGCTCAGAACATGGAAGCCGCCTAGTGCGAGGGGCACCTGCCCGTGCCCCACGCAGTGCTGCAGAGGTACTCACTGGACCACTTGGTAGTAGCGCTGAAGGAAGAGGGACCAGCCCTCAGGGCTGAGGTACAGTGGGGCCTCCAAGTCCCTGTCAATGTCCAGGTGGGCCAGGTTGCTAAGGTGCTCCTCACAGGCGCACAGAGCTTCATCCACAAACTCTGGGGACACTATCACCGGCTTTTGCTCCTGTGTCTTGGGCTGCTGGTCTTCTGCAGAGGTATGGAGGGGCCTGTCACCATCTGACAAGTAACCTGACAAATGCCACGGCACACATGGCTCCAAGACCTGTCGCTTACTTTTCCAAATACACCTGAGAGCCACCACACACCTTCATCGCTTACTGCCCTGGGACCTGTCACTTACCTGAGACTTTATTCTAAATCCACGTGAGATCCTAGTGCTCACCCTTGGCCCCCCCACTGTCTCAAAACCTGTCAGTCACTTGAGGATCCACCTTAACTGTCCACCCCAGGGCTTCTCAGTCCCTATAGTCTCAGACACACCTGCATCCTCTCTGATTCTGGGACCTCTGACACACCCGAGGTCCTTGTGTCCCTGATCCTAGCACACCCCGGAAGAAGCAATGGGGACGTCTCCCTTTGGAAGAGACAGGGATTTCCCACCTCCCAGTAGAGCTGCCCCTTATGGCCTTGAATTTCTGGCTAATAGGCCCCTGGATTACAGTATGGGGGCTTTGAGGTAGGAGCTAAGTCCAGAAAGTGAAAAGGCAAGAAATGAATTGGGTCAACATGGAATGTGGCGTCCCCTGTGCCTCCACAAGGCATAAGGAGCCCTCAGACCACATGAAACTATACAGTTTCACTGCTTCCTCTCCTGTAGCGACCTGAGCTCCCCACAGACAGGACTTAGTCTGTCCTCGTTAGAGAGCTTGGCCACATTCCAGGCCCATGGAAGGGCTGAATAAGGCAGTGGATCAATTAACAAATGGATAGGAAGATAGGTGGGTAGGTGGTTGGGACAAAAGAATGGATGAGTCGATAGACTGGAGGACAGACAGGTGATGGGTAGAAGGATGGAAAAGCAGGTGGATAGATGAGTACATGGGTCTGTGGAAGGCTAGGTAGGAAGGTGGCGGAGTGGAGAGGTGAATAGAAAGAATGTTGCTAAGGGAAAGTGGGTGAATGAGTAGATCAACAGTGTGGGGATAGGTGGGGAGATGGTCGGGTGGATGGGTAGGTGAATGTGAGATCAGTGGGTGTGTGGGTGAGCGGGTAGGTAGATGGACAGATGAGTAGATGAATGGAAGAACAGAGGGGTGGGTAGATATACAGGTGGGTGGATGGGAAGGGATGTTGGATTGGCAGATGTGGATAATAAATAGATAGATGTGTGGATGAATAATCAATGGATGGGTGGGAGGATAAATGGATGAAGGAATGGAGGGAACCACGTAGTACTTACCTGGAGTCTCTTCCTCTTCTGCCTGGATAGAATGTGGCTTCCATTCAGACTCTGCCACCAGCTTGAGAACGTTGCGGGCAGCTGTCAACCAGAAGTCCTCTGCTCCGGGAGCAGGGGGTACTCTGCTCAGTGCCTAGGCTCCAGGCACGTTCTGGTTCTGGCTTGACTTGGCTCATATTCTGCCTTTAGAATCTCACCTAAACCTGTTGTCTGATTTCTTTCTTCTGTTCCTGATGGACTTGTAGCCTGAGAATCAAACCTTGGCCCAAAACCTATTTTAGATTTGGAGACTAATTTAAACCTAGCATCCACTCTGGACCCAAATCCTGACCAGAATTTGGAACATGTTCTGGAAACTATTCTGCTTTAGAAACCCAAAGTCAAACCTTTTCTGGATTAGGGACCCAATCTAGACAGTGGAATTTGACACAGGCCTGGAATCCCATTCTCGATTCCAAACTCAGCCCATTGACCAACTTTAGAACCTGCTCTAGAATATAAGTTAAAATACCTAAAATCTTCTGGAGATCTGGGTTGACAAAGGTAGGAGACTCATTAAGAGAGGCACACTAGGGAAAGATAAGGATTAGGGATGGAGAAAGAATTCTGCTGGGGTTGACAAGAGGAGTCCAGGCATGGGGATGGTCATCTCCTTACCTATGAAGGCCTTTTTGTCATCCTCAGCCCCCAAGCGGTAGCAGCGTGGAAAGAAGGAGTCAGCATCAGCCTCGTCAAACCAAGGCAAGTTCCGGAGATTGAGACATAGACCCACCTATGGAGTTAGCCACCAAGGGGTCAGGGTGGGACTTGCTCAGAGAATCTTCCAGGGGCTCTCCACCCTCAGCACCAGCTCAGACAGCTCAGGGAGACTCTGCCTGGACATTCTCAGAGACTCTGAGCACTTGCTGGGCCTGACTCGCTACATCCACCTCCATATGTTTGCCCACTCAGTCCCTCTGCCGAGAAGGCCCCACACCCTTCTATCCAACCTGTCACATTCTTAAAGACCTGCTTCCTCTAGGGATCTTTCACAGTCCACACCAAAAAATACAATAGCAGGTCCCAATTATAAAGACCTCATTCTTGCCACAATCCTAGAAGATAGTTTTACTGGTATTCTCATTTAAAGATGAGGAAACTGAGGCTCAGAGAGGTGAAATCACTTGTTAATAAACTAAGGTAAGATAGAATGGATCCATCAGCCAGATATCCTCTGCTTAGGAGGTAAGGGCCTTCTTGCTCAGTCATTGAACTTGGTGTTTGTTCTGGCTCCAGATCTTGTTTGGATCCTGGAGTCTATTTTAGCCAATGTCTACATACACCAGACATGCTACAGGGGTTGGAGTTGAACCCAGGACTGTATTCCAAATCCCAGAGTTATATACCAAACCCTCCTGAGAACTCTCTCTTACTGACAAGGAGAGCAGGGAACTGGGTTGTTGGCCCAAGGGCTGGGGGGTTGGAAGCTGCCATGCCCTCTTCCCTGGGGATCCCACCTTTGTGGTAAAGGAGCCAGCCCGGGCATAGTGGTTTATCATTTGATCCTTAGAGAGGAAGCGACAGTCCAGCACATCCCGCCGAGTGGTCCAGATGAAGTAGGGGATCTCATTCCGAACCATGCGGGACTGGGGAGAGGAGACAGGGGAGTCTGGTGTGGGCAGCACAAGGCTGGAAGAGGCTTCTTCCTGCCCTGCTCAGCAGGGTGCATAAATGGAAGAAGAGGTTGCTTCCAAGATGGCCTCTAGCCCACACACCATCTTTGTGTAAAATAAAAAAGGACAGTTCTTCCTCCAGGGCACATACTCGGTGAGCAGAGAACAGGCAGGCTTGGAGCCTCTTGTGGCCAAGTGCCCCTAGGCAGTGACTAAGCCATACAGCTTTATGCCACATCTTGTTCTGGCCCATGGTCATCAGTGACTTGCTCAGTGGCAGGACAGTGACTCCAAGCTGATGGGCGCAAAGCATGTGACAAAGGCTCTATGTCTCTTTCTCCTACAACTCTGGGAGGTACGATTATTAATAAGCAATAACAAAACGTGCTAGACTATGTTCTAAGCACTTTCCGCGTCAATTTATTTAATCCTCAGCAGCCCCTATGAGGCAGGTGCTACTGTTATCCCCATTTCACAAATGAGGAAACTGAGGCACAGGGAGGGTGACTTGTCCAAGGCTGACAAGGCTGAGCCATATGAAACTACCAATGCTCAACCTTTCCTGAGATACAAAAACGGCAGGGTGGTATAGTTCAACTTAGTAAGTCGTGGTGGCAAGACTCGAAGCCAAGTGTCCTCACCTTAACATGCATGTCCTCCATGCCATCATATCAGCCTCTTTCAGAGCTTTTTAAGCCCTCCCTCCCAGCCTTCACTTGCCAAGGG
Organism: Macrotus californicus; assembly: GCA_007922815.1. NCBI lineage: Eukaryota > Metazoa > Chordata > Mammalia > Chiroptera > Phyllostomidae > Macrotus > Macrotus californicus. Next base: position 33,080 of record VMDR010007335.1, on the reverse strand, counting down.
CAGAGGAAGGAGATGAGCTCTGGGGGTTTATTTGGAAAGGGGGAATTTCCGGCTATGGAGTATGTGCCAGTTTCTGATACAGCCTAGCCAAGTTCTGGTCCCAAGCCAGCCTTGTCAGAGCCCCACTGTGCCTCTCACCACTATGTTAGCCCATCCAGGCTTTAGAGAAGCAAGCAGTTTTTACTGCAGATGGGGAAACTGAGGCTCAGAGAAGGAAAAAACTTGTCTGAGGTCATCCAGCTGGACTCTAGTGCTCTCCCTTCAACTAAGCAGACCACTGCCAGTCCCTTGGGCCCTCACCATCAGAGCGTGTGTCCCATCTGGGTCATCAAATTCCTGTGCATCATCGAAGTCAAACAGTTGTGGTATCTGGAACGCCTCGTCCTCATCTTCATCTTCTGCAAATGCAGAGCCCAGGCCTGGTGAGGCCCCTGCCCCTGCCCCATAGGCCCATATCAAAGTCTCAACCCCAAGACAGTGGGAACCAAAGAAAAGGGACTCGGGAGAGGCAGCTGGGGAAATGGAAGGAGCCACTCACCATCCTCAGTGGTGTTGCTATCATCCATTACCAAGCTGTCCAGATCCTTCTGGGGGAGCAGCAAAGTGGTGCCCGAGGAGCGGACCATCTTCTTTTCCACCCAGCCCCTCTGGCGCAAGAGGCACCGGATTACTGGGTAGTGACCTTGGATCATAAAGATCTTCTTCTGCTGTAAGGTGAAAGAATGGTACTTGTTCAGTAAGTACTGCCTAAGTGCCAGACAGAGGGGATGGTGCACCAGACAGTTATGGGCTCTGCCTTCAGGAAATTTTTATATTCTAGTAGGGGAGACAGATTATAAGCAAGTAGAAAAATAAATATGCATAGTCAAAATTATAATGGTAATAGCTAGTATTTATTGAACACCTACTATGTGCTAAGCATATATATATATATATAAAACTAAAAATAACATGTATTTTTAATAGATGCTATTATCCCTACTTAACTTGTTATAAAACAGAGTGTTGATAGAGAGGTTGAGTAGCTTGGCCACACAGTGGTTAAGTGAAAAAGCAGGGATTTAAATCCAAGTTGGCTGGGTCCAAAAACTGGATACTTAATGGGGATCCAGAGAAACTAGAAATACATACACAGGGAAGGTGGAGGAGGAGCCATGAATTTTACAGAGCTGGGAAAATGGCAGTTGAGGCGAAGGGAAAAGCATGTGCAAAGGTCTGGAGGCTGGAGAGAGGTCTGGAGGAACTGGAAGGAGGCCAGGGTGAGGGTGGAAATGAGGGGGGGGGTGCTCCTGAGGAGGTAGGTCACAGCTAGACTGTGGAAGGCCCTGCAGGCCTTGGAAAAGGTCTTGAATTTAAGAACAGTAGCGTGAAGCACTGACGGCGAAGGGAGTGCCATGGCCGGAGGCTTCATAAGTTTGGCCTGCTGCTGTATGGAGACTAGAGGGAGGAGACAAGGATGGAAGTAGGGATGCCAGCTAGAAGGCTGCTGTGGTTTGTGTAGGAGAGAAATCATAATAGCTAGAATGAAGGTGGCTACCATGGAGAAGGGAAGAAAGTAGTAAGAGTTGAGACTTGTTCTAGGAATAGAGATGATTGGTTTTGCTGATGGGAGTAGATGCGTGGGTAAGTGAACAGGAAGATCATATTTCTGGCTTGAGCAACTAGGAAATGGGGAGGACCAGAGACTAGTGAGGACTGGTTTAGGCAGGAAAGTCAAGAGTATGGTGTGGGACATGGAAATGCTTTTAAGTTCTCTAGATAGAGATGTCAAGTATGGGATCTACTGAGTGTGGAGTTAGAGCACAGGCTGGGCAGGAAAGGGCATGTAGGGGGCACAACACATTGTATGGACTCACAGCCAAGGAGACAGGTGTGGGAAGGGATCCAGGGAACCACTAAGGGCCAGGCACCTTCAAAGGCAACTGAAAAGCAGTAGCCAGGGAGGGAGAAAGGAAAACTAGGAATGAGCAGACAGCCGAGAGAGAAGGGTGTGTGGGGTGGCGGTGCAGGACACAGAGTGCACGACAAAGATTAGGACAGAAAAGGGGCCGCTGGGAAGTCCCTAGTGAAGATGTTGACTAGAGTGGCCGCTGAAGGAAGTAGGGAAGGGCACAGAAGAGTGGTGGGGGCTGGCAGTGAACCCCAGGGAAAGCAGACAAGTCTGCTGAGTGAGGGGTATCAAAAATAGGGAGGTATTTGAAGACGGGTGTGGGATCAAGGGTTTTTGTTTGCTTTCTTAAGGATGTAATAAAATAGCTCAGGGAGACAGGCTGGGCAATTCTAGAACGCGACCCCCACAGTCCCCTCCGACCTTGACAGCTCTCTCTACATAGATCTTGGCTTTTCTCAGCCGGCCCATGTGTTGAGACGCCTTGGACAATCCTGGCCAGAGGACAAGGGAACCTGCAGAAAGATGCGTAGTCGGGGCTCAGCCTAGCGTCTCTCCTAGCCCCAATGCCCATGCTCTTTCTCTTTTTCTACCCTTCATCCAGATGCCCACCCTGTATCGCTCTTCTCCCGGCCTCCATTCCCTCCACCCCAAATCTTCCCATCCTCGCTGACACCGCCTCAGGCCAGGATGGGCCTACCGCACAGGGCCTCGCCGTCCTGCAGCGGGGCATCATCAAGGGCCAGGGTGTGCGAGGGCCCGAGGGGATGTAGATCTGTGGAGCCCTGGGCGTGAGTGCAGGGGGTGAGCGACTCGAAGGCGTGGCATGAGCTGTGCGCTAAGGCGGGGCTGCGGGCCGGGTGTTCGCAGCCTGCGCAAGCCTCTCTGGGCCATACGGAGGCGGGCCGAGGACATGGCTGCGTCTCTGGAGGCCCCAGCATCGAGTGCCGTGCCCAGGGCCATGGGACCGGAGAACTGGTACGTGGCTCGGGTGGCTGCGGCTTCCTCGGCCATCTGCACAAGGGGCCACCCTCCTGACGGTACCGGGCGGCGGAGCCCTGGTGTGAGACCCTTGGCTCCCCTGCGCTCAGGAGCAGCGCTGGGCGGGGACCCTGCATGCGCCCCCTCCCGGCGCCGCCTTCTCTCCGGGATGGGCCCTGCGGAGGCCCTAGTTGGGCCCTCCATTCCGAGGCTCCGCCCCCTGTTTGTTGTCACCCTGGAAACCATTTCTCGTCACCCTCAGGCGGATCGGTTGGTTCTGAGGCTCTCAAGCAGGCAAAACACGAGTCTCACCTGCCCCAGGCGCTTGATGAGCATAGCACTGATGGTGGAAGCGCACATCATGAGGCTACCAGTTACTCTCAGTGCCATGGTTCCTCATCCAGCACTTCCAATTCCACAGTATTTATAGAAGACCACGTGCTATGCAATGGGCTAGGTTGGTTCCTGACCTCATGGAGTTCATAGCCCAATGCAGAGGAAACAAAAAGTAAGCAATGAAAGTATAAAACAGCTATAATAAGCATGATAAGAGCAATGGACTAAAACCAGGAAGGGGGCATATTTTGGATAAGGCAGTCAAGAATGTCCTCTGAAGAGGTGACATTTAATCCAAAGCTTTATAGAATGCAAAGGAGGTCAGGAGTTAGCTAGGGAAGAGGGGAGGAATAACATTCCAGAGAGAGGCAAGTCTCAGCAACAGTCCTGAGGAGGGTAAGAACCTTTCTGGGGAACTAAAGGCAGCCAGTGTGGCTGGGGCCGGATGAGGCGGGATGGCACCTGCAGGCTCTTGGGGATAGATGGGAACGATAGGAAATGGGGGCAACAATGTGCCCAGGCAGAGTGCACTCCCCCCGCCCCCACTCCACAATAACTTGGAAATAGAAAAACAGACCATCTTTTGAGTCAACTGCAGAAAAAATGTAATTGAAATTATGTACAGCCCTGAAGGCAAAACTAAGGAAACTTTTTGGAGGTAGTGGCAAAGTGGAATCCTCAAAAACCACAGGTGAGATAAACAAGGCTCCAAGATGTTCAACGATTTGCATCATAACACATTGGGGCCAGAACTGGAACCTCGGTCTGACTCCAAGGCCCCACTCTTAAACATAAGCCCACGCATGTTATGGCACATAAGGGTTGTCTACTGGTCGTGAAAATATGGGCAGCTTGAGAGGCAAACCCTAGCAGTGCCCATTTAAGCAGAGTCCAGGGAAGAGAGTGTCCTGGTCTAAAACACCTGCTTTGTGTTGTCACTGGCTAGATCTACCCAATGAGTGACGGTGGGTCCTCCACCTAACCGGCTAGCCAACCCTGACCACTCAGATTACCATTTCCAACCCCCCTTCCACCACTGGCTGGTGACTGGGCTGATTGGAAAACATCCAGTCTCTTCTTATCAAGCAGCAAATTGGGTTCCAGGGGCTCTAGATCCTGGGAGATGGATCCATGGCAAGAGTTTTGGCTGGCTCACCCAAGCAGGGCTGTCCTCCGAGGGTTAAGTGAGCAGCTGCCCTATGGTGGACACCAACTTCACTGTGAGCACCTTTAACATTCCCAGGAAAGCCAGGACATAGCCATGTGCCCCAAGGGCACACCTCACTCTGCAAGGCAGGACCAGGTCACAGAGGTAAGTCATAAAGGGATGATAGCTGTCCAAGTTGCCCCCGGCCCGGCCCCTCCCTTTAACATTACCATGTCTTCCACTTCAAGAGATCCTTTGGTCATCTGGAAGAAAGTCTTTTTAAAGCACAGCTCAAAAGCTAACCCTTCTGAAACTTTTCCTAGCACCCTCTTTCAGACATGCCCTGTGGGCTCCCAGACTTACATTAAATGGAGTATGAAACACTTCTTACGTATTTCTACATCCGGCTTTTCCTAGTCCTGTCTCTCCAAGGCTGGGATAATGTCACCCCCCAGGTCTAGCACAATGGAATTATCAGCTTGGGACAGTAGAAAGATCAGCTATTGTTTATTCAATGCCTGAACAGCAGGGACTACGACTGTTTACATTCATTATTTCTACTTTATAGATTAAGAAACCGAGGCACAGAATTTGCTAACCTTACAAGAGTCAGGATTCAAACACGTGTTTTGACTTTGAGGTTTCACCAAGTCTAGCACTGTCCAAAAGAGCTTTCTGTGATGATGGAAGTATTCTATACATGTACTGTCTGACACAGTGGGCAGCAGTCACTGGTCGCTATTGGGCACTTGAAATGTTGCTGGTGGGACTGAGGAAGTTAATTTTAAGCCCTATTTACTTTGAATAACTTAAATGTAAACAGCCACACGTGGCTACTGTCTTAACACCGGTAGAGGAAGGAGCCTGGGATTTGAAATCTACCCTTTTGCTGTGGCTACATTTGGGCTAAGGCCCTGCATCTCAGAGAACCTCAACTTCCCTACCCATAAAAAGGGATCATTATCACTCTGAAGTTGGATTTTGGCCCAAATCAACTCATGAGGTGGAAAGGACCAAAGCTCTTTATAGGCAGAAAGCAGTTTTACAAATGAGTGGTGTCTACACTGCAATGCAGGACTCTGGATCAGAGCCCTGGCAGGGCTGTCAGAGATCAATCATAAGACTGTTCCTGGCAGTGGCCCCAGGCCCAAGTACCAGCCAGGTGGTTTTAAGGAAAAGACCCCACCCCTTTTATATATGCACACAGAGCCCAGACCTCATGCAGCCCCCAAAGGGGCAAGAAGAGACTTTAATCAGGGGAGGGAGGATCCACTGGAGTAAGAAAAGGTACAGCAAGCACGGGAGCAAAGGAGCTGGAGCCAGAGCGGGTGAAAGGGCCCCAGCCGGGAATCTGGTAGGACTCACCTCTCTACCTTTAGTACAGGCACTGCACTGACAGACAAGGAGAAACACTGGCCTCTCAGCTGGGAGGGCTTGAAGCAGCCCCTGTGGCCAGAGGTTACCTGGCTTTCTTGCTCCAGCTCCTAGGCATGGCTGGTGGCCACTGGTTCAGCCCTTGTCCCCAACCAGTGCTGGGTGGCCATCTTCAGGCAGAGCTCAGGAAGCTGGCCACTGCTAATGGGCCCAAGGAGGCTTGAGAATAAGAGGGCAAAGGAGAGGAACTAGAGTCTGAAACCTCCCTCCCTCCCTCCCTCCCCACATGGGGTGGCTTGGGGGAGGAACAGTAGTCGCCTTCTGGCTCCAGGCCCGCCCAGACCCACAGCGACCAATAAGGTACAATCACTGGGACCAGTCACAGCCACTGGAGGTGGAGATTGTTAAAAAAAAAAAAAAAAAAAAAGACAAAAAGATTACAGTCTCCTACAAGCACAGTTTAAGTTTCAAGACGTTAAAAAAAATCTGTCCCAGCCCAGGGGACTGAACATCAGAAGCCAGCCTGACCAGGCACGTGTGGCCTTGGGGCAGGTCCACTGCTGCTTTGTTGCCAGCTAGCAAGCACACCACCCCCCCTCCCACATCTGATGCCCACCCCAACCCAGTTCCCCTCCTCTGCTTCCACTGCTGCTCCGAGAAGTAGCTCCAGGACGACTTCGCAGAGACACGGGATTCTGAGGGGGAAGGCCACGAGATCCAGCCAGATGTTCAAAACTGTCAAGAGAACCAAGAGGTGGTGAAGGATAGTTACTGCTGTACCCTGCAGGCCTGCTGTGGGGTGGGGAAGGGGTGGGGGAAGGTGGGCTGATCCAGGAGCTGCCATTTTGCTCAGATCTGAAGGACAGGGCTGGGTCCAGGACACCCCTGTGGGTATGCTCTTTCTAATTCTGCAGTGACCTTTGGGGCACTGGCCCTAAACCCAGCACCAGACAAGGCAGAGAAATTACAGGTGGTATGGGCTTTTCCACAGCTCCCCTTGGCCATGTCACAGAGGCTGCTAGGAACTACCGTCACAGCACCTTGCTTGGTGAACAGAGGTTGCCTTCTTTAGAGATGCAGGGCTTGTGGACTCAGAGAGCTGAGTACTTTGTGTCAAGCTCTGTGTGGTCCAACTAGGACAGGCCCTTGAAACGTTTTCTGCCATCAAGTATCCCCCATGGTGCTGAGACCAGCCCTGGACATTGTAGAGACCAGCGGATATAGACCAACAAATGGCCCCGCCCGAAAATGAGCAGTGTTAGGCCCACACAGTGCTTAAAAGAATATGAATTAGCGGCCAACTTTGAAAATATGATTCTAGATACAAATCCAGAATCTGGGTTTCTTCTGAAAAGCTTTAAGATGAAGCTGTGTGCTGGTGATCCTCTTCAGGTGACCTGTGTTCGCTCGGTCCCCACACTACCCAGTTCGTTCATGCACGTTACCTGCCCAGCCCTAGCAGGCACCAGAGTGTGTGACCCCTGCCAGAGGCTGAAGTACTGTTCTAGAACTTTGAGTCAGAAACCTAGCTCCAAGTCATGGTTCTCCCACTTACTGGCTGAGAGACCCTGGGCAGGTGATTGAACCTGTTAATCCCCAGTTTACTCATCTGTAAACTGGGGATTAACACCTGACTTAAAGATTGTTCAGGGTATTAAATGAGACGTGTGAATGTACTTTTACTTGTATAACTATAGAAATGTAATTATTATAAAAATGATTGATGAATTAATGACCTAAATATTAAATTAGGACAAGAACTACTTTTCTTCACAGTTCAATCCAAAAGCCTATGTACTGGTGCTACAATACCTGGAACGTTTGCTATGTGCCAAATGATATGCTTTCCATACTCTTCCTCATTGTTCAGCCACACTGACAAGGTTCAGATTAATTACTTATAGTCTCCTCACTCTGCTTCTGAGGAAACAGGTTTAGCTGAGAGGTTCGGCCCCAGCCCCACGCCCAGGGAGGCAGTGCGGCCTGGACTCACTCAGGTGGTGTGACTGCACAGCCTTGCGACCTGAACAGGCATGCCACCCCGTGTGCCCAGCACTGCTACTCTGTACGCTGGCTGCCCCCAGTACAATTAAAACCCGGGGAAGAGGGTATAATTTCCATTTATAGGAATCTGGGCTTCTTCTGGGCTGGGTCTGTATGCACTGGTAGGAATAAACACTAAATCCACCATCTAAGGGTCATGGTCAACTCTGAGCGGAACATGTCAACAAACCAAAGATTGTTTGGAAGAAGAAAAAGAAAAAGAAGAAGGCATGTCCTGAATATCTAAACAAGAATGACTGTGTCATCAGTTCATCAATGTTTACAATTCTTCCTCTTCAGAGGACTGCAGCCCTTTCAATTAGGAAGGCACAGACAACTGGAGAGGGATCCAGAGGACGTAGGCCAGCAAAGTGATGGAAAGCAGGTTGATGAAATCATGACTTTAAGCCTGAGAAACAGACACTAAAGGAAAATATTTAAGTCTGTTTGAGAAGTGGAATTACACTACGATTAACTGTCCTACATTCCTAGAAAATTCACACGTGGATTTAACTTGCCTCGCTTGGGGTTTGAACTAGATATAGGGAAGGACGCTGTGTTCATTTTGAGATGCAGAAATCAGCATGTAAATCCCCATAAAAGACCACGAGAGACATCCCCCAGACACTCAGTTACGGAAAATGTCCTGTAGCTCTCGAAGATGAAGCTCAGGTCCTCCAGCCCTGAGGCACCTGGATGATTTGCCATCCACCAGAGATCCTAGAGGCCTCAGGGAACATTCACATATTGGCTTCCCGCCAGATGCTAAGTTCTCAACAGGACCCATGGCTCCGTCCACCTCTGGAAGGAAACCAGGAGGGCCCCCACTTACATTCTTGAGAAACTCCTCAGCCACAATGCGGGCACGGGCATTGACTGACAGTTTCATCTCACTGATCTCTTTGTCGATCTCCTCCATGAAGTGGATCACAAAGTCCACCAACTTGTGTTTATACATCTGCTCTGTGTGGAAGTTGGTGATCAGAAAACTGATGTCATACCCCTAGGGAAGGAAGACAGCAGAGAGGAAGAGAAGAAACAGAATATTAGCGTCCCAAGGCGAACTTAGCTGGCTATGTCCTCTCCGTTCACTCAGTCACATGCTTCCAGCTGGTTGTGGTCTTCTCTCAAGTGACACACCTTTCAGTCAGCAGCCCACCCACTCTGGTGGGGCATCTGTGTTGGTTGGATCCAATGAGCTGAACCCAGTTGAGGGTTTTGTGTAAATGAGATGTCCTGGGAAGACTATCTAGGGCACAAATTGTTGCATTCAGAATGAGTCAGGGGAAAGTGAAGGAACTTGAAATATTGTTAGAGAAGAGTCTAATCAAACAGGGAACATTTAGTCTGGAGAGAAGAGATGCTGAAGGAGAGGGATGGAATGGCGTCTCTAACTACCAGATGGGTTGCGTGTGGAAGAGTAATTTTACTAACTCTGGGTGGCCTCAGAGGCTAGATCTACGACCAGGAGAAAGATTTTAGCTCAGAATGAGGATGTCTCCAACACATCCAATGTATCTTACGATGGTGTGTGCTGCTCTGTGTGGCAGTTGCTCAGTCACTGAGGATATTTTAAGTCAAGTTCACAGGGAGTCTGTGGAGAAGACTCAAGTACAAAGTCAGCAACAACTGACCCAATGTCACATGTATCCTTGAAAGACTGAAAGCAGTTGGTGGCAAAGCTCAGACAGGGTCTGACTTACTGTGTCCTTTCTGCTGCTAGACGACAGGCTCTGGGAAGATGAACAACATGTCTGCTCTTTCCTGCCATTCCCATGGTTGACGCAGACCTAACTTTTCCTAAGCTGACCCCCCCTTACTCTAGCTGACATGAAGGCCAACTCCCAACTCAAGCAGTGGGTGGGCATCCTACAGCTGGAGAAGTAGCATTCCTGGTTCCAGAAACAATTCCATGCCAGTGACAGTGGATTCAGTGACAGAATCCTGAGTGTTATGCTCATGTGAATCACATGGTCTCACCTCCACTGGTTTCCTTCGAAGGATAAAGAAATTCTCTGCTCGCATCATCATGAAGCGCATGAACTTGTGGCATAAAATCTTCTCAATCTCATCAGCCTATTGAGAGCAAAGCAGAAATGTTGTTTCCCTAAAGCTGATACCCTAGACCAACAGAAACCTGTAGCCTGGTCCTCTGACCTGATATGCCCCAGGCTCAGCGGAGGCAGTGGGCTTTGGTACTGGGAGCAATCACTGCCTGAACTTTGAATCATGAGCGCCTGGTTGCCAACCGAAGGGGGCTCTACAACAGTAGCGCCTTTCCAACAGGGCATTATAACATGCTCTCATCTCTGCCCACCCAGAGAGGTAACTCTGGTGAACCTGAGTCGTCCATCCTCTCCTTCCAGAGTCCTTGCCAATATTCAAAGATGCCTTTCGTTTCCTCATTTCACTCGTGCTGCATTCCCAGAGTCTGTGATACACCTCACCTGGGGCACTGCAGAGAGCCGTAGGTGGTCTCCACTTTAATAACACTGAACATCACACAATCCCGCTTCTCCCTGCTGAGCTCTCAAGATTTCTAAAAGAAAAATTGTGCAGCTGGGTACTGGTATGCCCTGAATAGCCCCCAACACTTGGTATTCTCCTCTTAACAAGGACCGCGGGCCCCAGGAGTAGAGCTTTCTGTAGGCGACATAATCAGTTTGGTTTCATTATGTACATTGTTTAGAGTTCCCTCCGTTTGGCAAGTGATACTGTCTTTCCACTTGTGTTTCTTTTAAAGAAACTAACCCAGTTTGAAGAAAACTATTAAATAAATAACTGCCCAGGTAGTCCATAGATATGGCAAAACGGATGGGGGTGGTGGGAAGGTCAGACATTTGTAAAACGTTATTTGAGGAAACATAAAAATTGCCCTTTGTTTTTTACCCTAAATCTTACTTTCAGAGTTTGTGATTACCACACTAGTACTGGTATTATTTATTTTCCAGAACTGGACTTATTCCCGGGCAAGCCTAAAAGATGGAGTTGCTCGCTCTTTATTCTACCCATTTCCTGGGTACATTCAAGGAAATAGAGCCTGGTTTTCCATCCACCCTGATCTCTCAGATGGGGATCCCTGGCTTCTTGGAGAGGCAGGGGCTCCGTGGAGAGCTCACCTGTTTCACAGCAATGCTGACCCGGACGGAGTTGATGGAGCCCTCAATCAGAACCTTTTCCTTCTCATTCCTGCTGATGGTCACAGGTTGTAACAGGAGCTCTTTGCTACTCCTGAAAACACAATGTCACAAAGGCCGCTGTACTAGAGAGGGACAGACTGTTCAGGGAAACCCCACAGCAGGTCCTGGAATCACTATCTGAGACCACAGGCCAAGGAACAGGAGACTCACAAGCAGGGGTGCTCTCGGACAGGTGCCAGTGAGCGTACTCTCCAACGCAAAGAGCACAGGCTCTGGAGTCGGGGCGGAAAGGATTTGAAATCCAGCCTCCTGTTATTTTCCTTGGGAAAGTTACCTTACTGGAATCTCGATTTTCTCATCTATAAAATGACTCATTCCTATTCCACTGGCAAGGACTGAGATCAAAGAGGATCAAGTGTTCAATAGCATGCCGGACACAGGTAGGAGCTTTGCAAATGATAGCTCTTAATTTAGTAACTATAGGCAAACCCACATACCATTTAAGGAATAAGGAGAGGATGCCTTAGAGAAAAGGACAAGCTAACACAGTCTAGCATGTTTTAATGATCAATCTCTAATGATTTGCTTATTCAGCATTAAGACCCCTCTCAGCTCACTCCTGTTTTGATGCCTCTGGGTTCCTAGATCTATGTAACGGTAACATCCGTGGTGGTGGCGTCTGTGAGCTGCTGTCCCACTGAAATGCTTAGTAGAAACCATCTATGTTCAGAAACATAACACAACACATGCTAACATCTTGTCATTTCTTAAAAATTCCAATCATATCAACATAGTGTGGTAATACCATGTAACTCAGTTATATATATGTCCCAGATTAAACTCTAAGGGGTAAAAATAACTTGTTTAGAAAACATAGACTAGATAAAAGAATATAATCCAAAATGCAGAATTGCAGAATATTTGCAGGAAATATATTGAGTCCAGATTGGCTGGGGAAAAAATCCTTGATCTTACTCTGGCTGGTTTGGCTCACTAGACTGAGCACTATCCTGCAAACCAAAGGGTTGCCGGTTTGATTCCCAGTCAGGGTGTAAGAGGCAGTTGGTTGATGTTTCTCTTGCACATCCATGTCTCTCTCCCTCTCTTTCTCCCTCCCTTCCCCTCTCTCCAAATGAATAAAATTTTTAAAATCCTTCATCTTTAAATTAGAAAAGAACAAAGATAACATCTCAGATAACCAAATTCTCCATCCTCTTCTCAAACTGCCAGTGGGTTTAGTAACACCACAGGAGATACTTCATGAACAGCTCTACCCTAAGAAGTCCTACCTTGTGTCAAGCAATCTTGGCTCCTGAGTAGCTTCTCCCCTGGGTTTTGTCCTGCCAACCCACTGACCCTATTTTCTGAACTCCAAACTGGGACCATTGTTCATCTGGCAGCAAGACAATATGTGAACTGCTGTTGTCCTGACAACTCCTGAATGGAAAGTTCATGACACATTCTAGACAACCATCTGAGGCTGCACCCATCACCCCCACCCTGACCTTTTCCTTCCCTACCTGACTTCTACCTCCGGCTTGTTGTGTCGTTCCACAACCTGGGAAGAGAAGTTCTCCAGGCAGAGGGCAGCCTGCAGTGTGGCCCGCACGGCACTCAGGTAGGGGCGGAGAGTGGCAGTCTGTAGGAAAAACCCCAAGGGAGGTTCAGAATATGTCTCACCAAACCCACTGGCCCCCTGCTCTAGCTACTCAGGAGCCAGGCAGTACTGCGGGTGCCGGGCTCTCCAACACCAAAGTAAACAGAGCAGACGAGGCCTTCAAGGTGCCTTCCATTCTAAGTCTAGACCAGTGGTTCTCAACAGGGGAGTATTTTGCCTGCCAGGGGGCATTCAGGAATTTTGAGATTTTTCACCGACACTATTTGGGATAGGAGTGCCACTGGCATTGAGAAGATAGAGGCCAGGCATACCACTAAACATTCTACAATGTGCCTCAAAGAATCATTCAGCCCCACACAGTGCTGAAGTTGAGAAACTCTGGTCTAGAGGCACATAGATGAATAATTGTCCTCTATCTTTTGAAGCAAAAAATGGGTAAGTCTACTATGTGGTATGCACTGCGCTAGGTGCTGGAAGTTTAAAGATGGTTAATACCATCTCTACCCTTAAACCACTCAATGGGGAGGAAAAACTACAATATAAAGGACAACTGTGACATAGATTTGCAAGTTATATTTGTAGAAGTCGGCTTTGACCTGAAGATAGAAAAGGATTAGAATTTTACAATGACAGAAGGAAAGTCCCACCTGAAGGATCAGCTTCTAGCTACATTGGCCTATTATTTCCTTACACTGGCCAAGCTCTTTCCCACCTTAGGGCTTCACACACGCTGAACCATCTATTTCCAGGCTTTGCTGCCCTCTCTTTGCCTAAGTCATCCTTCAGATGTTGAGTTATTCAGAGAAACCTCTTCCTTCCTCAGAGAAGTCTTTCTTGACTTCCCCTTCAGAGCATTTCTCATGATTTACGAGACACATTCTTCATACATCTTTAGTAAAGTGGTCTCTCCTTCACTAGACTGTCATCTTTATGGTCAGCAGACCGTGTCTACTTTATCCAAATCTACATTATCTTTCACCTAGCTCTGTTAGTACCTAACATACACATATAGTGCCTTGTTCATTTTCTGTACAATAAATGAATGAAAGTAGTAATTTAAGCAAGGTTAGGATAACACGACAGGGCATTAAGAGTTCTGGAGTAGTAATGAGTGCAGTGTTGCTGTATATGAGAAATACTTTAGATTCAGTAGATGACACTGCAGTAGTAGCCTGGAGATTTATGGAGAATCTCAAATGCCAGGCTACTGAGTTTAGCTTTTCTTTTACAGTGGCAAGGAACTGCTGGGGCTTTCTCAGGGGGAAGTTGTATGACTACAGCTGCATGAAGGCTCTGTGGAGAATGCACTGGAGAGGGAAGTGAGACATAATGCAGACAGGGTTATTCAAAGAGCGCTGATGAGAGCCTGGACGGGGGCTGTGGAAGAGGACCAGAAGAGAGTATCACAGGGGTTACACTGACACAAGATGTAGATGATCGTGGGATAAAAACACCTTCCAACAAACTATAGCCCATCAATACAATGAAATACTACTCAGCAATAAAAAAGAGTAACTACTGACACACGCAACATGGTTGAATCTCAAATGTATTATGGTCAGAAACCACATTAAAAAGCCTACATATTGAACAATTCCATTTATGACAATTTGGAAAAGGCAAAACTATAAGGGGAAAAATCACTGGTTCCCTGGGGTGGGGGAGAGGGGATTGAGAGAACATTTTGAGGTGATAAAAATGTTCTGTGTCTTGATTGTAGCAGTGGTTACAAGATTGTATTTTGTCAAAATTCATAGATGGTAAACCAGAAAAGGCTGAATTTTAGGTGACCAGCCGCGTGACGCCTGCCCTTTTACAATTAAAAGACACAGCCTCAAGTAATAACTCAATAAACTTTCTTTTCAAAAAAATCGAGAGGTATAGCCAATATAAGGAACAAAGGAGGACAAGCAAGTTTAGGGTAGAAGTGGAGTTTTGCTCTGGAGGCCTAATGTTAAGTTGTCTTCAAGACAGCCAGACATACCTTGCAAAAGAGAGCTAGGAAGGGATTTAGGAGTCACCAGAATACACAAGGTCATCAAAGCTAGGAGACAAAATAATTACCACTTAACTCCCAGGAATGCCCACATTTACCAAACGGGAGGATTTCTTGGGAGGAAGGGATCAGCAATATCAGGTCTTACGTATTACAGTAAGACTAACACGGTTGAGTTGTAGCCAGAAAGGGGATTGGGTGGAGGCAGGATAAAAGAGATCGATCCTTCAGTAAGGTAGAAGCAAAGCAGGGAGTAAGGAAAATGGGATACGGAAGTGTAGGTGTTTCCTTTGGAAAACTGGATGCAAGCGGGCAAGAGAGAACAGAGGGGCGTTATTTAATGCAGTTCTATTTTGGGTGGGGACGTGGCCCTACTGCATGCCTCGAAAGACCAGCAACGGGCTGAGGCCTACTATGTGCCTAGGAGACACTACCACGAACCCAGGAAGCATCACTTCCGGCTTACTCCAAGCATCAGGAGTATTTCCTACCTATCCCGAGAGCCAGAACGTGAAGCACCAGGCCGGCTTCTTACCAGGGCGTCACCCGCTTGACCCTTCCTCACTTCGGCCCCTACCCCGCCCTCTTTCTCCCAGTCTCATCATGCCCCAACCCTCCAGCATCCCTCGGCCCTGGGCCTCTCCGCTGCAAAATCGTATCTCCCCCAGACCCATAGCTTTGAGGAAAAAAGGAGCCGGGCGGCAGCGGGGGAGGGGGTCGCCCGTAGCCGGGGGCCCGGCACTCTCACCATCGCGGGTGCAGGCTGGGCCGGAAAGCGGAAGTGCGGAAGTGCCCAGGCCCGCGACGCCTGCCCTTTCGCGAGACGCGCAGCCGCAGTCTCCGCCCGGACTTCCGGACGTTACCATCTGTGATCCGAGTGGGGGAAGGGAAACCTTGCAAAACTTGGTCCTTTTAAGTTTTCCAGCTGGGATTGTCTTGATTCTTTAAGATTCTTTAAATTTCAAATTGGTACTCAAACTCTCCCGTTATCCATGCATTTCTCGCTTTTGACTTTGAGCTTCTTGTCCTCTTTGTCGCTTTTTTTCCCCATAGTTATGCAATGGTGCAGCCCGGCCGCAGGTTGGGCACCATATTTGGACAAGGCGAGGCGGAGGAGACCTTCGTTCCTTCCGGTTCTGCGCCCCCATCCTTTCTACGGGCCCCTCCTACCGCCAGCCCCTGGGGCTCGGCTGGACTAACCGCCTGGCCGAAAACCCGTCTGCCGAGCCCCGCCCTCCAGCCCCGGCAGTTCCCTCGGGTACACCCGAGGCATATACCCCTAACCCCACCTGCAGTGGGCTAGCTGGCGGCCAGCAAACTCTCCCCTGCAAACTACTGTGGGCTCGTCTTTGCGTTTCTCCGCCCCCGCGTCAACTGCAGGGGGCCCTCTCATAGCCAGTTCCGGGTGGTTGATCCACCAACCGGAACTCCCCGCCCCCTCTGACGGCCCGGGGGCTGTAGATGGTCGGAGTGTGGAGGTAGAGGGGGCGGGGGCCGCATTAGGGGTTCCCGAGAGGACGGGGACGCTGAAGGCGGGGCATTGGGGCGACCCAAGGGTGGGACCAACCATTAAGCAGTCCCACTTCTTCTGTGCCAGGCACTGAACTGGGCTCTTGACGAGCATCATCTCTTAATCCTCAGAACATCCCCAGGAGGTAGGTACTATTGTTATCCCCATTTTACAGATTCAGACTTCTTATGGGGAAACAGACCCAGACTTCTTTTGTCCCCACTTTACAGATGGAAAAACCGAGACTCAAGAAGGTTAAATAACATCATCAGGGTCACATAAATAGAAAATGGTAAAGCCTGGGCTTGGACCCAGATATGCCTGGCTTACCAGCTACATTCTTAACCATTGTCAGAAGCAAAGGTGGGAAGGAGTGAGACAAGACAAGGCTGGGAGGCACAGCGAACATTAACGTTGTAAGAATGGGATGCTTGGAACTCAGGCTTAGCAGAACCCAGGAGGAAGAGAGCAAAAGGGAAGAGCATTGGGGAAGACAGGGCATAGTAGATCCTGGTGATGAGGGGCCCAAACTTAGAACTAACTGCATTCAAATTGCATCTTGGTAAGCTTGGGCATGTACCCACCCTTACAGAGTCTCTTTCCTTATTTGTAAAGTGGAGATCGCCGTGGTACCAGCGCATAGGGTTGGGTGAGGAGTTCAATGAGAAGCTGTAAAATGTCTGCACTTTGCTTGGTGCACAGCAGGTGCTCTGTGAGTAGGTCCTGTGTCATCAACCTTGTCAGTAGGGTACTGAAGCCTGGGTTTCTTCTTGAGGCTCTCCTAAGATGGAGGGAGCCCTTGGGCTTTTCTTGTGACATTTTATCTCCCCTCAATGACCTTCTCTCCAGCTCCAGTGTCCTGTGTCCTGGGCCATGAGTGAGCTGAAGGACTGCCCCTTGCAGTTCCACGACTTCAAGTCTGTGGACCACCTGAAAGTTTGTCCACGCTACACAGCAGTGCTGGCCCGCTCTGAGGATGATGGCATCGGCATCGAGGAGCTGGACACTCTTCAGCTGGAGCTTGAGACCCTGCTTTCCTCTGCCAGCCGGCGCCTGCGAGTGTTGGAGGCTGAAACCCAGGTGATACCCTACAGGGGACATCACCAGGGATGGACTGTGATAAGTTATGGGTGGGTCATTGTGTTAGCCCCATCTACTGAGGCCTGTGGTACAAGAGATCAGAGGGGCAGAGAGAGACCCAAATTGGGCTTGTGTGTTATGCAGAAATGCATGTCATCCTCATAAATTGCAGGATTTCTAATTCACTACACAATTATTGACCCCACCCCCCTCCATTATATTGTGGGTACTGTACAGATCATTAGAGAGAAGTAATTAGGAGAATTCTGGCTTTCAGGGAGTTTGCCAACTAAAAGGAGGCAGAGGTCAAACGAGTACCAGGGTGATGTGTTATGACTAGGGGAACGTGGAGACCTGCCTTTGAATCCTGGCCTAAGCATTTGCTAGTGTTGTTGTTTCCTAGCTGTGTGACTTTGGGAAAGTTACACCCTATTTTTGAGCATCAGTTCCCTATCTGCAAACTGGTCTGAAAAATGGACCTACCTCAGAAGTTTTGTGAGGATTAAGAGAGATTTTTTGCAAAGGCTCAGCCCCATGTCTGACACTAAGTCAGGATTTCAAATGTTAATTATTGGTATTACTCTATTTCTGTTCACTGCATAAACATCCCCTGAGGTCTGTGTGCCTGGTGCTATGCCAGATCCTGGGGAACAGAGCTGGTTAGGATGAGCTTATTGGTCTCTAGTAGTTTATAATCTAGTTGTAAAGACCAAGCATGCTGTTCCTTTTAGTTTGGCTGTACACCATGAATGGGCCTACAGCATAGGTGCAAAGTGCCAGAAACTTGTAGAGGAAGAAGATGCCGTTTCCACTGGACCTCGAAGGATAGATAAAGTCAACTTGTGGGCCCTGGGAATTCACTGAAGCAGCTAAGAAGCTGGTAACTGATGCAAAGGAGGTATCCGAGTGAAGTTTTGCTGGGAGGCTCTTGCTTGTCTTCACCAAAAAGTTAACCACCAGCATATTTCCCCAGAGCTAGCATATACTGGGGTCATTTGTGTGGCCTTGGTACTAAATTCTACAGAGGTGAGTCAAAATACAGACGAAGAATGGAATGTCGAGCAGTATATGAATAAAATCTTGTGAGATGGGCCCAGAAGAGGAGCTGAGTTTGAAAGAGGAGTAGGAGTTTGCTAAATAAAAAGGGGATTAGGAAAGACCTTGATGCCTCCTCGAGTTCTAGATGCTAATTCTTCACTCAGGAAAGAGTTGTCCTGTGTCTTCCCTGCTCCCCTTAGTGACAATCTTTGCATTTCAGATCCTCACTGACTGGCAGGATAAGAAAGGTGACCGACGATTCCTGAAGCTGGGTCGAGACCATGAGCTTGGGGCTCCCCCCAAACACGGGAAGCCCAAGAAGCAGAAACTGGAAGGGAAGGCAGGACACGGACCAGGCCCTGGCCCCGGGCGACCCAAATCCAAAAACCTTCAGCCCAAGATCCAGGAATATGAGTTCACTGATGACCCAATTGACGTGCCACGGATCCCCAAGAATGATGCCCCCAACAGGTTCTGGGCCAGAGAACATAGAGGAGCTTTGGGATTCAGGAAGTAGAGACTGTGGAGGTGCCCTGGGCTGAGGCTGGTGGGGCATGGGATACCCACTTAGGATCTGCTTCTCTCTGCAGGTTCTGGGCTTCGGTGGAGCCCTACTGTGCTGATATCACCAGTGAGGAGGTGCGCACGCTAGAGGAGCTACTGAAACCCCCAGAAGATGAGGCTGAACATTACAAGGTAGAAACCCTGAGCCTTAGCAGACATGGTGGAGAACCAGAGGATTTGGGGGTGCCTCAAAATCAAAGATCCTAAAGTCATGTATCATCTTCCTTCCCCTACCCTGCCTAGTCTCCTATCTGCCCCATTAACCCACCCAACACCCAGTTGCTCTCAGTTTTCTCCTTGAATTGTCTCCCTTCTACCCCCCCAAAATGGTTACCACATCCTAAGGCATCGACTTCAGTGAGGCTGTCCCTTGTCGCCATATGTCCATCCCCTAAGCTTTGGTTCAAGGCTTCCATCAGCTTCTGCCCAGTCTCTCGTTACTTTCTGCCTCCAGAGGGGCTTTTCTTTCTTTAATATATTAAAGGTTTATTTTTTTAAGATTTTATTTATTTATTTTTAGACAGAGGGGAAGGGA
Source organism: Macrotus californicus (assembly GCA_007922815.1). NCBI lineage: Eukaryota > Metazoa > Chordata > Mammalia > Chiroptera > Phyllostomidae > Macrotus > Macrotus californicus. The sequence continues at coordinate 13,830 of VMDR010007335.1, read as the reverse complement.
GGGAGAAAGAGAGGGAGAGAAACATCAATGTGTGGTTGCCTCTCACGTGCCCACTGGGGACCTGGCCCGCCACCCAGGCATGTGCCCTGACTGGGAATCAAACTGGCAACCCTCTGGTTTGCAGCCCGCGCTCAATCCACTGAGCTATACCAGCCAGGGGGTTTATTTTTTTAATGATGAAAATAAAAGAGGTTCCGTTAAAGAAAGTGTAGAAAATAGAGCAAAGTATTGGGGGAAGCTCTCGCATAGGTCCGCTGTCATGCTCAGATGTGACACAGCCCTGCTCTCGGGCTTCTCTTGGCTTCCATTACCCACAGGATCGAGTCCAAGTGTCTCAGTCCTTGGCGACACCACCCAGGGCCTCTCTCCAGTTTCCATGGCTGTGTCCTCTCTTCACTGCTGCGTTCTCCAGCCCCACCAAGCACATTACCCCTACAGTGGGCTGACACAGGGTCCCTGCTAGCTCTGGGCCTCTTCATATGCCCTTCTCCCCTTGGCAGACTGACTGACCCATCAAACCCTGATTTCACGTTACCTCCACCAAAACGCTTTTGCAGATTCCCCAGCAGAAAGTTGGTCTCATTTTGGGCTGCCACAAGACCTTGATCTACCTCTGACACTTCACTTGTGTGAATTTTAAAAATTTTATTTGAAAAAGTAATCCATTTGGCAGTAATAAATTCAAGCAATTACAAAAGACAGTTTCCTCTCCTGAGCCCAAGGCCTCTAGAGACGAGCTGTGACCTGAGGTGCGCCATGCACACACACCATTCTGTAACTTGTGTCTTGGAAATTGCTACGGGTTGGCTTCTGTGTATGCTTTAGTTCTTTATGTACCCATCTCCCTTACTAGATTGAGTGTAGAGATTTTATTTCCTTTGTCCCTTCTCACCTACACCCGGAGCTAGGTACTTGGGAGGCAGATGAGTGAGTGAAGGAAGGATGGATGGAAGGAAGGAAAGAAGAAAGGGCCTGTATTTACCCCTTTGAGCCTGTGGGATCTTTCCTACAGATCCCACCTCTGGGAAAGCACTACTCCCAGCGCTGGGCACAGGAGGACCTGCTGGAGGAGCAGAAGGACGGAGCCCGGGCAGCAGCTGTGGCTGACAAGAAGAAAGGCCTCATGGGGCCACTGACCGAACTGGACACTAAAGGTAGGCCCCTCACCTCGTTGCCTACCCCAGGCCAGGACTTGAGTTCCCAGACTTCAGCCCAGTTGCCCACCACTTCTCTGCCTGCTTCAGATGTGGATGCCCTGCTGAAGAAATCCGAGGCCCAGCACGAGCAGCCAGAAGATGGGTGCCCATTTGGTGCCCTGACTCAGCGCCTCCTACAGGCCTTGGTGGAGGTGAGCACCCCAACCCAGAACCGCAACTACATTTACTTCTGTTTTAATGTTTTATTTCATTTTTTTATTGAAGTATGTTATACATTTAGAAAAGTACATAGGTCATAAACGCATAGCTTGATAACTTTTCACAAATGAGCACACTTGTGTAATAAAACATCACCAGTATCCTAGAAGCCCCTGTTATGTCCCTCCCAGTCTCTGACCTCTCCCAAAGGTAGCCTCTACTTCAGTTACTTTTGCTGAGTGTTGGCTAAGGGCTGAGCCCCGTGCAAGTGGCTTTCCATACATCCTCTCGTTGAAGGCAAGGACAGTGGTTAGCCCCATGTTACATGCAAGAAGATTGAGACTCAAAAAAAGGGAACTGTTTGCTTCAGGTCACACAGCTTATACATAGAAGCAGGACTCAAACTCCAGGTTCAGGGCCTCTTTTTGTTATGCTGTCTGTCCGACCTTCGGCACATCCCATCACCAAGGACTGTCCTCACTAAGGACAGTGTTGGGCATTGTCCTGCAAAATGACACATCACTGGTTTGATTCCCAGGCAGGGCACATGTCTGAGTTGCAGGTTGCGTCCCCTGTCAGGGTGGATTCGAGAGGCAACCAGCCAGTGTGTCTCTCCCTCTCTTTTCCCCTCCCTCCTCTTCTCTCTTAAATAAATAAATAAATAAAATCCTTAAAAAAAAAACATACACTCTGCACAAAGTCACTCTGGGTGTGATTGCCACTTAAAGCCCATAGAAAAAGACCCAGGAGGAGCGTATGAAGGATGGCAGATGGGCCGTGACTTGCTGTGGCTTTTATCTCTTCTGATCACTTTCCACTGGAGAGAATTTGTTACTTGACTACACCTGACTTCAAGGGAGGCTGGGAAGTGTAGTATACATGGGCAGCGATAAGCCTAGCTGCTACAGAAGAAAGGTAAGCATGCCTTTTGGACAGCTGGCAACCTCTGCCACAGTGTGCTTATTAGCACAGTGCCTGGTGCATTGCAAACACTTAACCTCGGTTGTTCTCATTACTGTCATTTAGTGCTGTCACCACTCTTGTGTGCTTTCTTCTTTGGGAATCAGTACAACAAAAAAGGGGTTTCTAATTTTAGAAAAAGGTTTTTGGAAGTTAGAAATGCTTCCTGCACTGGTTGGGATGGGAAAGATAGAAAGATATTTCTGGTCTGCAAAGACTATCCATGTAGGTCAGAGGGGAGCAGGAAAATGGAAATACTCTAGCTCTTTCTCCTTTCACCCTTTATGTGGTCTTCTAGGAAAATATTATTTCCCCTATGGAGGACTCTCCTATTCCTGACATGTCTGGGAAAGAATCAGGGGCTGACGGGGCAAGCACTTCTCCTCGAAATCAGAACAAGCCCTTCAGGTGAGTGGCATGCTGTCCACACCGCACAATCTGGCCCCTGCTTCTCTTGACTTCTGTCCATCTAGACACATGGAGGTCTTAACAGGGAGGCCGAGAGCAGTTTGAGAAAGCCCCCCAAAATCTCAGACTTGTGCCCTGGCCTGGCATTTCTGCAAGAACAGACTTAGTGCCGGACTGTTGATCATAGCCCATTCACACTGTAAACATCCTAAGTGTCCCGCGAAGGTTAGTGGTTGGCTACATCGTTGTAGCTCTGTTAGACAAAATAACTTGCAACTGTTAACTGTGTTACGGTTAATTGGCATGAAGAGATGTAAACAATACAGTGCTGAGTCAGGAAAATGTCAGTTGTAACACAATACAGTGCGACCCTTTTTTATTTAAGATATACTTTGTGTACATAGGGAAAAAAAATCTGTAATAAAGACTGGAGATAATACATAATAAAATCTGGCATATACATAGCACATAGTTACCCCTGCCTTATCTGCAGTTTTGCTTTCCACAGTTTCAGTTACCTGCTGTCAACTGTGGTCTAAAAATATTAAATGGAAAATTCCAGAAATAAACAAGTTGTAAGTGTTCAGGGGTGTGCTCTTCTGAGTAGCATGATGAAATCTCATGCCATCCACTTCATCACCCCTGGGATGTGAACTGTCCCTTTGTCCAGCGTATCCTCACTGTGTCCTGTACCCACCTGTTGGTCACTTAGTAGCCGTCTCAGTTATCAGTTGGTTAGTTGGTTATCAGAGAAAGACCACATTCACGTAACTTTCATTACAGTACATTGTTATAATTGCTCTATTATTGGTTATTAATCTCTTACCATGCCTACATAGTTTATAAATTATCATTAAAAATAAGTATGTATAAAAAAACAGTATGTATAGGGTTCTGTACTATCCACAGTTTCAGCCAGCCACTGGAGGGGGCTTAGAACATACGTATCCCTTGCTGATAAGGGAGGACTACTGTGTGTGTGTGTGTGTGTGTGTGTGTGTGTGTGTGTGTGTGTCCCTGGACGACTGGCTCACCTGGTTGGAATGTCATTGCATACACCAAAGGGTTGCAGCTTCAAATCCTGGTCAGGGCACATTCCTAGGTTGTGTGTTCGATCTATGGTTGGGGCATGTGTAGGAGGCAACCAGTCCATATTTCTCTCTCTCTCTCCTTCCCTTCCTCTTTCTCAAAAGCCAATAAAAATAAACATATCCTCAGGTAAGCATTAAAATGGATAGCCCTGGCTGGTGTGGCTCAGTGGATTGAGGACTGGCCTGTGAACTGAAAAGTGGCTGGTTAGATTCCCAGTCAGGGCACACGCCTAGGTTGTGAGCCAGGTCCCCAGCTGGGATGTGCAAGAGGCAACAGATCAATGTATTTCTTGCACGTCGAGAGATGTTTCTCTCCCTTTCTTTCTCCCTCACTCCCCCCCTTTAAAAATAAGTAAGTAAAATCTTTAAAAATAAGTATAACGTGTGATAAAATATTTGTATATTATATATGACAATAACAGCAAAATAACGTTAATATTACAAGTCATAATTATAAGGGTTGTTGGCATTGTAAGTTTTTCTATATGTTTTTTGGCAATGGATATATGTTGCTTGTGTTTGAAACAAGACCACATTTGTCTGTCTCTCTTTACTTTTATAACTAGATAGATAGAGAGGGGTGCCCAAAGAGAAAGAAGTGTGTTCACCAACCTTGGGAACCTCTGAGGGCGGTCCCCCTTTGAAGCTGGCCATTAAACCGAGGGCTGCCTTCCCCTGCAGTGTGCCACATACCAAGTCCTTGGAGAGCCGCATCAAGGAGGAGCTGATTGCCCAGGGCCTGCTGGAGTCTGAGGACCGCCCTGCAGAGGACTCAGAGGACGAGGTCCTCGCTGAGCTGCGCAAGCGGCAGGCTGAGCTGAAGGCACTCAGTGCCCACAACCGCACCAAGAAGCATGACCTGCTGAGGTAAGTGTGGACAGGATGCACAGGCCAGGGCTTGGCCAACAAGACCTTGGCCATTTCCTGTCACTTTGGGGGGGCTTTACGACAGGCTTCCCAAACTGGCAAGACATCTAAATCACCCTGAGAGCCTTGAAAAAATTGTCAATGCCAGGCACCAACCCACAGACTATTTCTCAAGTAGATTCTAATCCCGCAGACTAGGGCTCGGGCATATGTGACATATTTACTTAGAGTTGTAGTGAAAAACATGTGCTATAAAGTTGACCCTCTAAACCACTTTTTTAAACATAGCTTTACTTTATTTTTTAATTTTTTGATGAGCGAGAGAAACATTGATTGGTTGCCCCCCATATGCTCCCCTACTGGAGACAGCACTGGCAACCCAGGCATGTGCCCTGACTGGGAATTGAACCTGCAACCTTTTGGTTCACAGGATGACGCTCCAACCAACTGAGGCACACCAGCTGGGGTGACCCTCTAAACTATTTTTAAGTGTACAGTTCAGTAGTGTTAACTGTATTCGTGTTGTGTGGTATGTTTTTTAAAATCTTTTTATGCTTATGTTTTTATCCCCCAAAGTTTTTTATGAAAAATTTTACGTGCACAGAAAATCTGGAGGAATAGTACAACGAACACCAATATACTCTCCACTTACATTTATCAACTGTTAACATTTTGTTCAGCATCTGTGACCATTATTGGCCCTTCACCTGAAATTACCCCGTGTTTTTGGACCAGTTGTTTAAGGATTTGGTCGAAGTGTCATTCATTTTATATTGACTCTCATCCTTTGCCCTGCATTGGTCACAACAAGGGTAGAGGTGACGTATGGAAAGAGATCATGGTGGTCACTGCCCTTTTAATGGGAAGCTAGAGAAGCAGCCCAACTGTCTCCCTTCTCACAGGCGAGGACTGTCTTTGCCTCACAAAGCACCAGTAGAGCGGGCACACTTCTTCATTTGGCCAGCTCTGCCTGTCGTAAACGTTGTGCTGGGGCTAGCAAGAGAGGCAGAGCAAAGGGCTTGCAGTCTCCAAGTGGGTGATTGTAATAAACACGTGCACCATTAAAAGGAGGTAGTTGCTGAGAAGCTGCTAGGGTGTCCTGAGTGCTGACTGCATGCCAGGCACTTCATGTACAGCCTCCTGTTTAATCTTGACTACAACCCAGGGGCAGGAAATAAAGGCCTAGTGAAGCAAGTGCCCTGCTGAAGGTCACACAGCCAATAAACAGCCAAGATTTGACTTGAGCCCAAGGCTGAATCCAAAGCTTCTTTCTAGTTCTGTCTGAAGGGCAAGAAACGGAAAATACAGATAAAAGAGATAGTGAGGAAGGGAGGGGGAGGGGAGAGAGAAGCAGAGATGTCTAGATACAGAAGTAATGGGCAGTGAAGGAACTAGCTTGGGGCTCTCAGAGGCAAGAGTGCAGCCCTCAGCCTTGCCTTGGACCAGCTGCAGGGCCTTAAGGTGTTTTCTGCCCTGAGCAGCAGTTCCCCTTCAGGAATATTAACAGGTTGGAATAGATCAGATCTCTCAGCAATCTTCCAGCTCTCCTCTTAATGGGATTTACGAGTTGGATTCCATTCAGAGGGGTCAGTTTAGCGTACCACCTGCCTCCTGTAGACTTCAGGCTGCCTTGATCCTTAGTTGCTCTGGGATTTGGGTGCTGAAGTAAGCAGGTCTTCTGCTGGCACCAAAACACCTTTAAAAGATTGTTTGGAGCCTGCCTGCCTTGATTTAGATCTCCTACTCACTAGTTGTGGGATCTTGGGGCATTTCTTCCCCTTCTTGAGTCCCAGTTTCGTACCTACCTCACAGGGTTGTTATGAGGATTAACTGAGCTAGTGTTTTTAAAGAGCTCAGGATAGTAACTAGCACATGGCACATATAAGTGTGGCTCAGTAACTTTGCTTTTTGGTCTGAGACGGTCCATAGGAGTGCCATTCTGGGGTGGTGGGTGGGCTCAGTCTGGAAGAAGGCGGGGACCCACTCTGGATGTGGGCTTCCCATGACACCTGGCTGACTGTTCCCCGCAGGCTGGCAAAGGAGGAGGTGAGCCGGCAGGAGCTGAGGCAGCGGGTCCGCATGGCAGACAATGAGGTCATGGACGCTTTCCGCAAGATCATGGCTGCCCGTCAGAAGAAGCGGACTCCCACGAAGAAGGAGAAAGATCAGGCCTGGAAGACTCTGAAGGAGCGGGAGAGCATCCTAAAGCTGCTGGACGGGTAGCCCTCACCCCTGCCTCAGACTGTCTTCCCCTGGCCTGGGGAGGACGGAGCGGGAGGCCCACTTCCTTCTTTGGGCTGCTGGAAGCCTCAGCCTGTGGCTGTCAAATGTCATATGGCAACAGTCTCTAGAGGGCTGTGGCCTTTCACCGAAGTCTTTTGGCCTAGCTTTGTACAGCCAGGATACCGGAGGCCCTGCTGGGCTGGCCTGGAGCCCAGTCTCTGCTTGGTCCCCAAGATGAGAGAGACAGCTTTCTGGGCTTTCCTCCCCCCCTTCTTTACCATCGTCCACTCCCCTACGCCTACCCTTCACTCCCTCAAGGACTTCTCCTTTGTGGTTTTGTAAAGTGCAAATTTAAAGAGTAAAGTGACTGCTGTGGTTTTTTAAAAAGCATCCAGAATCTTTGAATGTCTGTTATTGTGGGGTAGAAGGCAACTGGTGTGGCTGGCAAAGGTTCAGGAGGGCATGCTTGGTGGTTCTCGCCCATGTGCCACTTGCCCCTGAATGCATCAGGAAGTACATTCTGAGGATACCTGTGGCTACAGGTAACAACACCCCCAGCTCAAAGTGGTTTAAGAAAGGAAATATGTTGACTGAGGACTTGATGGTCCTGGGGCAGGGTGGCTTCCAGGGTTGGCCAGTCTAGCAATTCAGGGCTGTCAAGGGTCCAGGTGTCTCCTTACTCTTCTTCAGTGACAGTGTTCGCCTAAACTGCGTTCCCCTCCAGCTGTTTGGTGGCAGCCAGTAGCAGTCAAGGGAAGCCAAATTCTTCCTCATTTGCAGTCAGCACAAAAGAGGACAGGAAAGAGCTGGTTGGCTTCCACGGCCCATCCAAAAGAGCAAGAAGCCTTTTCTAGAAACCCTTATGTTTTGCCCAAATTAAGTCTCACATACCCATTACTGAACCAACCACTGTGGCAAGGGATGACTCTAGTGGGTGTAAATTAGTGTGAGTATCTGCTTTCCCTCTGAGTCCAAGGCAATGGGGAGAGTGAAACCCAACAAAGGTCTGAGTAAGAAGGGGAAATGGATGTCGTTTAGGCCACTAAAGTGTCTCTTTTACAGCCCAGGCAGGAAGACAGAATAAATAGCTCTTGTCCCTGCCTGGAATACTTTGCAGTTTACTGTGGGGGAAGGTTCTCTGAGGAAATGACCTGTGAACTGATTCATAAAGGTAAGGTTAGAAAAAAACAAAGAAGAGATGGTCCTGGCTGGTGTGGCCCAGTGGATTGAGTGCCATCCTGTGAAACAAAAGGTCGCTGGTTTGATTCCCAGTCAGGGCACATGCCTAGGAGGTTGCAGGCCAGGTCCCCAGTTGGGGACATGTGAGAGCAACTGATCAATATATCTCTTGCACATCGATGTTTCTCCCTCCCTGCCCCTCTGTCTAAAAATAAATAAATAAATAAAATATTTTTAAAAAAGAGATAGTGAAGACAACCAGCATTCTTGTATACTCAGCCATTCCATGTGGCTTTTGTGGGACTGTCAAATTAGGTTGGACAAATGACACAAGGTTGGCCAATCACAGTACTCCATCCCTTTAGCCACAGTGATTGGTCCAAAGAATGGGCATGTGACCCAAGCTGGACCAATCAAAGGCCTTTTGTAAGATTGCTCTAGGGATTCTGAGAGAAGAATTTCTCTTCTTTCTTCTCAGTAAATGTTACCAGGAACTATTCTAAACTCATTAAACTACTAAAGCTTCTACCCTATATGGTAGGTACTAAGATGAGGAAACTGAGTTTTAGGAAGTTACATACCTTGCTTAGTCAATTGATAAGTGGTTGAGCCAAGATTCACACTCAGTTCACCCACCTTGTAGACAGTCATTCTTGACTACACAACTCATTGGGCCCCACTTGCCTACAGCCTATGTGAGTGCTGCTCCTAGGCTTGGGCAGTGCACAATCTGTACAACCACACACAGCAGCCCTGCTGCAGACCATCTGTACTTAATTAACATTCTTAATTAACCACTCATCTCCACGTTCATTAGCCAGATCATGAGAACTGTAGGCATCATTGGCAGAGAGTTCCAGGAACACAGCTTTGCAGAGGAGTGAGGATGGGACCTGAGGCCCCTAACTTAGGTAGAATTGTGAGAAGGGGAAGGTGGGTATTATAAACGTAGTCATAATACTGTATAATAATGTTTCGGCGAAAAACCTACTGTGTGTATGATAGGTTCCATAAGAAGAACCCCAAGAAAATTCACAGTGAAGCATTTAGCAGAAGCTTTTGCAGACCTCAACAAGCTCCTTAAAAAGTTCAAAAACATGGACATCCAACACCAAAAGGTTTTCATTAGTAGGCAGAAGTGTTCATGGTGCATTATCTGCTTACAAACAAATCTCTGATTTTTTAAAAATTTTATTTATTTTTAGAGAGAGGGGAAAGGAAGGAGAAAGAAAGGGAGAGTAACATCAATGTGTGGTTGCCTCTCACGTGCCCCAAACTGGGGACCTGGCCCGCAACCCAGGCATGTACCCTGACTGGGATTAGAACCTAGGACCCTTTGGTACGCAGCCTTCGCTCAATCCATTGAACTACACCAGCCAGGCCAAATTTCTGATTAAAAAAAAGAGAAAGTGATCCTGGCTGGTGTGGCTCAGTGGATTGAGAGCTGACCTGCAAACCCAAAGGGGCTGCCAGTTCAATTCCCAGTCAGGGCACAAGCCTGAGTTGCGGGCTAGGTTCCTGGAAGGGGGTACGCAAGAGGCAACCACACATTGATGTTTCTCTCCCTCCTTTCCCCTCTCTAAAAATAAATAAATAAAATCTTTTTTAAATGAAGGAACCAAGTTAACTACCATGAACATATTTCTGAAACAAGTGATACCTTCTCAAGAGCCTCAGGCAGGTCCTTCAGAAGGTTTTCTAAAGACATTGTGGCCATAGGAGATGACAATCCTGTGCATGTTATTGCTCCTGAAGACCTTACAGTAGGATAAGGTGTGGAAGTGAGAAACAGTGATATTGATGATCCTGACCCTGTGTAAGGCATTAGTGTCTTAGTGTCTTAGTGCCCTGTGTGTTAGTGTCTTAGTTTTTAACAAAAAAGTTTTAAAAGGTTTAAAAATATTTTTAACTAGAAAACAGCTTATGGGATAAGGTACGAAGAAAGAAAATACTTTTATATAGCTGTACAGCATGTTTGTGTGGGCTTTTAAAAAGACTCTTTTTTGTTCTGGCTGGTGTGGCTCAATGGATTGAGCACCGGTCTGCAAACTGAAAGGTCACTGGTTCGATTCCCAGTCAAGGCACATGCCTGGATTGCAGGCCAGGTCCCCAGTTGGGGGCATGTGAGAGGCAACCCATAGATATTTCTCTCATACATCAATGCTTCTCTCCCTCTCTTTCTCCCTTCCTTCCCCTGTCTCTACAAAATAAATAAATAAATAATTTGTTACTAAAAAGATATCTTTAAAAACAATTTTTTAAGGATTTCACTTTCATTTATTTTTAGAGAGAAGGGAAGGGAGGGAGAAAGAGAGGGAGAGAAACATTGATCAGTTGCCTCTCGTGCACCCCCACTGGGACCTGGCCTGCAACCCAGGCACACGCCCTGACCGGGAATCGAATGGGCCACCTTTTGATTCTCAGGCTGGCGCTCAGTCCACAGAGCCACGCCAGCCAGGGCACATGTTTGTGTTTTAAGCTAAGTGTTATTACAAAAGAGTTGAAAAGTTAAAAAAAATTAAAAAGTTTATAAAGTAAAAGTCACAGAAAGCTAAGATTAATTTATTTTTGAAGGAAGAAAGGTATTTTTTAAATAAATTCAGTGTAACCTAAATGCACAGTATTTATAAAGTCTACAGCAGTGTACAGTAATGTCCTAGGCCTTTACAGGCACTCATCACTCACTGACTCACCTGGGGCAACTTCCAATCCTGCCAACTCTGAATAATCATGGTAAGTGCCCTCTACAGATGTCATACACTGCATAATTTTTAACATCTTTTACCATATTTTTACTGTACCATTCCTATGTTTAGATACAAACACCACTGTGTTATAATTGCCTGTAGTATTTAGTTCAGTAACAGGCAATACCAATTTATAGCCCAGGGGCAATAGGCTATAGACCGTGTAGCCAAGGTGTGTAGCTGGCTATCCCAGCTAGGTTCGTGTAAGTGCACTCTGATGTTCGCACACTGACAAAATCACCTTATGACACATTTCTCGGAGCATATTCTTATCATTAAACAACACATTATTGTAGAAGGGAAAACCCTAGGAGACTGACAGGGCCTGGTTCAGTAGGGAAAAGACAACTTTTAAGTATCAGCTGTGAGAAAGTAATTACATATGTTGCACACCTACCACCTGCCTGGTACTGTGCTGGGCTCTTTATTCCCATGTCTTTTTTTCTCCTTTCTTACTGAATTTATTGGGGTGACATTGGCTAATAAAAATTTATTCCCATGTCTTTTTTGGTGCTTACCACACACCGAAAGGTGAATAGTAGTGCCCTACCCTACAGGAAAGGACGCTGGGCTCAAAGAAGTGCAATGCCTTCTGAGACTCTACAGCCTTGGTGTAGGAACAGTTACCAGACCCAGAACGCACCATACCTGACAGAGCTGACGGCCACAGTGGCACAGGGAGTCTCTTCTTATGGCCATATCCATTGTCTGCTGGAGCCAGAGGGGACCTCCTTTATGGGCTTTGGAGGAAGTTGGGTTCCCGGTGAGGAGCAAGGAGATTGGTTCTAGCATCTCAAGGCTCCAATTTTAATTTGAAATAATCCTGATACATCACTAGTTTGGTCAAAAAGCCTTGGCCCTGAAATTTTTTCTCCAGAGTCCCAAAGGGCTTACAACTGACTTTCAGAAACCCCAGGGTAAGTGAGAAGATGGGTGCTTGAGCTGGAATGTGATCCAGCGTGGGTCCCCCGCCCCTGCCAGCACCTGACCACTCTGGAGGACCAACTCAGTGGATATGGGATCCCGGGTGACTCCTGCTAAGAAGAGAGAGATGGCCAGAACTTGGAATTTTGTGGAATTCTGGTCAGAGAGTAAATTCCTTATCTGATGCTCAGGACTCAGTGGAGAGAACCAAGCACAAATGGACCATGAGTCACTCCGTAGTTTATGAACTCATCATTTCGTCTCTTCCCCTCCTAATTCATGTAGTCACTCCATCTCCTCGCCTCCATTTCCACATTCGTACTTTTGTTTCCTCACTCAGTGACCCTGTAGCCATGGCTGAAAGCAACACAGGTGACAAAGGCTGCAGATATGGGAAGACAGCTGGGCAGACAAAAACACAAGTCAATAAGGGCAATAATAGAATAATGTACATAGTCTGCAGGGACATGGGGCAGAGAATGACTTAACAGCTTAGAGGGTCAGGAAAGGCATGAGGAAGAGTGTGAAAGGAGGGAGGGTGCCAGAGAGCAGAAAACATTCCAGACAAAAAGAACAGCAAGGCAGAGGTGTGAACAGCTGGCCTGCTTAGAGGGAGGTGAAAATATCAGTGTGACTGGAGCCCTGGGTGGAGGGGAGGGGAGGGATAAGAATGAAGCTGGAAACTAGGTTGAGACTAAGCTGGGATAGTTTGTGAACAGCAGATTAAAAAGCATAGGCTTTAGCTCTGGCTGATGTGCTCAGTGGACTGAGTGCAGGCCTGCAAACCAACAGGGTCGCTGGTTCAATTCCCAGTCAGAGCACATGCCTGGGTTGCAGGCCAGATTTTCAGTTGGGGGTGTGTGAGAGGCAACCACATATTGATATTTCTCTCCCTCTCTTTCTCCTTCCCTTCCCCTCTCTCTAAAAAAAATTTAAAAAGCATAGGCTTTATTCTTGAGGTCAGGGTTCTCAAAGTATGGTCTCTGAACCAGTAGCATATGCATTACCTGGGAACTTAATAAAGACGCAAATTCTCGGGTCCTAGACCTATTGAATCAGAAACCTGTGGCCCAGCCATCTCTGTTTTAATACGCCCGCCAGGAGGTTCCTGATTCATAGTAAAGTTTGAGAATCATTTGTCTGGGTAGTAGGGAGCCAGGGGTGGTTTGTGAGCAGGGGAATGTCATAACAGCACTCTGAATCAGAAAGCAGTCTGATAGCTGCATGGAGGCTGGACTGATTAGAGAGATTGAGAGTGAAATAGGGGCAGACAGGAGTGCAGTCATGTGCAAAGAAATACATCTGAGACCGTGGAAGTGGCAGAAACCGGTAGATGTCCTGCAAAATATGTTCTTTTCTTCTATAGTTAAAAGAACTCCTGATTTTTGAGTTGGACATATGCCTCTGAAAAGCAAAATATCCCAGCTTCCCTTGCACTGAGGTGTGATCATGTGACTAAGTTCTGGCCAAGAGGAAGAGATGTGTGTAACTATGAGGTTATGCACCCCAACGGGTGTGCCTTCCACGTTCCCATTTGCCCCTGGCTGAGATGAAACATGGTGACAAGCCATCCTGAATCATGTGGTCAAAGACAACACCATAGGAACAGTGGAACAACAAGCCAGGAGCCAGAATCCCACTCACCTTGTAGTCATCATACCAGTCACTGCTTACGGCCAGATTGTTATACACCTTCATTTTATTTAAGTCACAATTATTTGTGGTGTCCGTTAGAGAAACCAAACCTATATTCTAGCAGATACAGTGATCACGTGGTATGGCGAGCACACCTGTCAGACTACACCTGCTTCCTTCCCTTCCTTCCTTCCCTCCCTCTTCTCTTCTCTTCTCTTTTCTTTTCTTTTTTTTCCTCCCTTCCTTCCTTCCTTCCTTCCTTCCTTCCTTCCTTCCTTCCTTCCTTCCTTCCTTCTTTCCTTCCTTCCTTCCCCTCTCAAAAGAATTTGAGAAAGCTTAAAATTAAGGACGTGTACAATGAGTTTCAGAAATGCAAATATAAAATTAAATCCATCAGGGTTATTAGCATCAGAATTAGCTCTAAGCCTCCTGAAAGCCAAG